>JABWIB010009387.1:0-15475 GCA_016617825.1 Platyplectrum ornatum | reverse complement strand
GGATTATGAACAGAGATAGAGTTAAAAGCCTGAAGTAGAAAGGGAACCAATGTGTCTCTATAAGTCTTTTAGTAAGAGTTAGGGAAACCATCAGGCCCTGGGCTCTTACCAGATGGGGAGGACTTAATTGCAGCCATGAGTTCACTGGCAGTAAAGGGGCGTTCAAGCTCAGTTCCAGATTTTTGATCCACTATGCATCCATAACCTGTATAAAAATGATCAATTTAAAATCACATTTGAATTCTACAAAGCAAACCCCAAGCTACTATCTGGTGTCCAATATGTCACATGTTTTACTGTCTTCTAATACAATTGTGTTGTAAGTACTTCTTAGGAGGAAACTGACCTATATAGAAACGTCCAGGACCAAATGTAACTGACATATTAGATGCTCTAAAAATAAAAGTGTCTGTATGTAATATAAGTAACCATACCTTCAATTTTACTGTGAAAGTGTGATCAATACAGCTCAGTTTTCCTGTAATACAATTCCACAACATCTTCTTCTCTCCAGTTGGTGTCATAAGCTACAGAGCTCAGGATGGAATTCTGTATTCCTGTTTAAATTTGTCCACAATTCCCCATTATGACAGCACACAAGGACGGGTAGTCTAACTGGTGCCAGGTGTATGCTGGATCCCCCGATGGTGTGGATAGGCTGATGCATCTGGCACCCAGCAGGTTAAGGCCCCCGGGGGTGGCTCCCAGAGTAGAAAAAAAGGTTTGGGATTCAGGCATCAGTAAAGGACTGGACATTACACAAATGGACAGTACAGGAGACAAGACTGAAAGCAGACAAGGACTGGACATACAGATAGGTCCACAGTCACCTTTACAGCTATCACACCATGCAGTATAAAGGCATATGAAATTACCCTGCATGGTGATCCATAGCAAAGCTAGACCAAATCATCAGTATCAGAAAAGGGTAAAAGAGAGGACAGATCTAGGACCTATGGCAACCCAAACCTGAATGTCTTGGTAGACTAGAGGAATCGTCCAAAGTCTGGCAACTACATTATAATGACAGAATCATGCATAGTAAAATGGGCTGTTTTCTATATAGTATGTTTCTCTCTCTCTCACTGTTTGGAACGAACTTACAAAAAATGGGATTGTTATATATTTGTTATGATTTAGGGGGTTGCTTGTATATATTATTGAGACAACAAGAATTGAGATAGTTTGGGAAAAACTGACATTGGGACTCAATAGAGACTTAATAGTAGGTAAGAAATATCACAAAGCTATCAGTAAGGTGAGTCAGATGCTTGTTTTTTTTATATAAAACTTACCTGTGGTTTGCTCAGAGAAAAATATACTTTAGCCAGAGTCACTGGCAGAGAAATCAGACGCCAGGATCAAATTCCCAGCCACGCGAATTATCCAGACTCAGAGCCATAGAAGTGTTGATGACAGTGTTGTAATGTGTATAAATATCAGCTGGAAAATGTAAAGATAATATAAAAAATCAACAATAGTTGAACACTCTCCATGTTGGTCTCAGTTAACTGACTAATCTTCCACTGACTCATAAAAGTACATACATCTAATTATGTGCACTATTGGAGGATTGATATGGCTCTAAACCTTAGTGATAGCTATGTAAGAAAATACAGTAGGCTGTCAAGACATAGGACATGCAAACTTGAAATTGGACCAAAGACTTAAAAAAAACCCAACAACATAGTGTCCTTCTTCTACCTATGCTTGCATAGTGAACCTACAGTGAAAAAAGTACAATGTTGGGCCCTGCAGAACTGTAACTATTAGATACAAATGCATGCCTTTATATATCCAAAATAGGGTATTGAATAATTTAGTTTAATTTTCTAGAAAATCAACACTCTTAGGCAATATACATTTAATATGATATTCTGTTTAGTTAGGGCCACATTTTGTTCTCGTGTTTGTTCCCACATTTAGCAGGTGACATGAGCATTTCAGAAGGTACATTACATACTTGCAAGTGCACATTAGGACAGAATGCATATGGTTCTTCTTGTTTGGTCTTGGATAAAGGAAATATAAACGTAGGAAAGAACAAAGAATAGATGTAGCCCTCTTGGTGAAGAAACTCAATCAATTTAATTTAGTAATCCATGTGTATCTTGTCCCAGATCTAGAATATGTAGAATATGTAGGGGCTACATTTGACCCAATTGTACTGTTTTTGTAAATAGATATTTTGGTCAAACAGGAAAAAGTTGCATGTGAGGGTCAATTCCAAGAGGTTCCAGGAGCCAGTGAGCAATTTATGCAGACTGATGGTATTTTGGAGTTGTTATATATATATATATATATATATATATATATATATATATATATATATATATATATACACAATTAAACATATGTCTATTTCAGATAGACCTTGTCTTTTTGATCTGGTCCCTTACCCAGCAACAGATGACTACTGTAAAAGAGAGGCTCCCATTGGCTGTCAGTAGTGTGGTTGGGAATGTAATTACCGGTTTATTTGCGGAACTTGTTTTCCTGCCAGGGACTTTTTGCCTCTGATATTCATCCTCCCCTAGCAAGAAACAACCCATTGCATGGTGCTCCTCTGAATTCCATGCTGCATGATGACCGAAACCAATGTATGTATGTAATTAGAATATTAAGCCATACATCACATCCACTTGGTTTATTTTGATGTAGTTTGCAGGCATTGTGCTGAGCCTTTAAAAATAAATGCTGATACAGTGTCAAATCAAATGGGTAAAATAAGATACTATTTTATATTTTCAACAAATAATGAATTATGATAAATAATAATAAAAATAAAAGTAGTAAAGTAGATACAATTGTGTGGTAAGTACCTCTCAGAAGAAACAGAGAAACTTCCAGTGTTGACCTAACCTGACATATTAGAAAATAAAAGAGTGTATATGTAAAACTAATTTCTGTCTCTTTATTGTGAAAGTACTGATCTCCACAGCTCCACGTTCCTGTATTATAATTCTGTAAGATAAATATCACAGGATGTATTCTGTATTCCTATTTAAATCTGTCCATGACTCTCCTTATGTCATGTCTGCAGGATGACTGCACACCAGCACAGGAAGTCTAACTGATGCCAGGTCTACGCTGGAGCCCCTGATGGTGGGGATAGGCTAATGCAGCTGGCACCCAGAATGTTATGGGCCCCAGATGCAGTTCCCAGAATAGTAAAGAAGATACTACTACGAGTCGACAGTATACACAAGATTATCTGTATCAGTACCTAAGGCAAACCAAACTGAACACTACTACAGCAACATGTTACACCATACCATTGTGTGAAGGCCATTTTTTATCATACATTGGTCTTTTTCATGAACAGACCGCCATGGCAAGCAGCTTGTGTGTGTCTGTTTATAAATGCAAGTAGCAACAAATTGCTCAGAACTTGTAAAGAAGTGTTTTTTTGTTTAATGGTTTGGGATTTGCACAGATGAATAAATTACATAATCTAGGTAGACTGGAATACCCATTGCTGCATCATTGTTGTCTTCTTTGTTGTAATTTCATGCTCATTCCAGGGCCTAAATTTACTAAGCAGGGAGATTGCAGGAGATCAGAACTGAGAACTTGAATCTGGTTGGTTGCTATGGGCAACATCCCTACTTTTCAATCTCCTGCTTAGTAAATTTAGGCCCAGGACTTATTGTCATTGCTTCATTGCCAACACCAGATCTCTGACAGCCAGGTGTCAGCTAGTATCCAGTTTATTGGCCCATTATTGTTTTAGTATATGCCCAGCTTATCATATACATTGATTACTGTTTAATAATAAACAGACAATCTGACAAAAAAACATTTATTAAGTCAGTGATAGACACACACGTTTTGCAATCACTATAGACAACACAGTAAAATATATCATCTAGGTATGTGGGTTAAAACTCAGATGCATAATCTTCTTTGCATCTGTCATACACAGACAATAACACAGCAGTGATCATACAATATATGGAAGAAACAGGCCACACAGGATGCAGATTTCAGCACTGGAGGGATTTAGCCAGGGGTCAGGTTCTAGAGTCGCTGGACGTAGATTCTTAATCAATGTAAACACTGAAGCTTGGATTATGTAGCAAAAATATTATTATTTCATTAATATGCAGCGTATAGTCCAGAAGTGTTAAACCCTGAAACAGAAATGAAACACATTAGCTGTTATCCTGTACAGATACAGCACTGATAGAGAAAAACATTACTGACTTACTGTATTGTCTATAACTCATAACAAGAAAACACTGTGTCTATGAGCAGTGATGGATATAGTGGCACCACAATATCTCTTACACATAAATAACCAGTAGTTTT
This sequence comes from Platyplectrum ornatum, assembly GCA_016617825.1. Classification (NCBI taxonomy): domain Eukaryota; kingdom Metazoa; phylum Chordata; class Amphibia; order Anura; family Limnodynastidae; genus Platyplectrum; species Platyplectrum ornatum. Next base: position 11,164 of record JABWIB010009387.1, on the reverse strand, counting down.
ATATGAAGAATGGGTTTCTATGTGTCCTGATTTCCTCAGGATAGATCAGTAAATATTTAGAAAAAGCCTCCCGTATCCGATTTTATGGACTTGGCATTGGCAGTGGTAAATATCACAAGCTATTGTAAAGGACAAAACCAAATTGACGTCAATAGCAACGTCAATATTCTAAAGCCTGATTGTACCCCATTTCTTTGTAATGGGAAATGGGAAAAGGCTGGCATTATATGTGTGATTGGGACAGGCTGATACATTATTGTGATGTTGTTTGTCAGTATGTGTGATGTGGACAGAGGCTAGCATTATATCTGATGGCAGTACAATGTTTGAATATGTTTGATGGAGTACAGACTAGCATTATATATGTGTTTAAGCTCATGCTGACATACTATCGGCCTATCGGTCCCATAGTCGACATTGATAAACATAAGGTTATGTTACCACCCAGCATCAATCTGTGCGACAAATACTCCTAACTTTTGTAGGAAATGATCAGGCCTGACATACATTATTGGAAAATGTCAAAATTTGGTGGTTTGAACATCACAACGCTTTTTTAATTCTGCAAGTCTACCAGGCAATTAGTCACTACATGAGCTCCACCACTCCTACTAACATGGCAACCTGCATTATTATCAACACTCAGGGGCTAATCCAGAGTTTAGGAGTAAGAGCAAAACAAGTGTAGATCTGGGCTACACTTAAGTATAAACTGTGAAAACAAAATTAGAGTGAAAAGTGACGTTTCTTAACTCAAGCTAAGCTGTTTGTGAGTTCTTTGTGCTAAAGCAAAGTGTTTTCTGTGCATGCATTGGAACTCCTTATGGTAATTTGCACCATTAAATAATGTCACATACAGAAGAATATATTGATATATAATCATGAAATCATATAAATGATGTGTAGCAGCACGTTACAGTGATTGTTATACCTGCAAAGTTAGTGACCTCGTTCATAATTCATGCTCTTCTTCCCTTTACATATGAGGACAATCCCAGCAATGATGCCAACCATACCGACAGCCAGACCCAGACCACATATCACATTCTCATATGTTTCTGACTCATGCTGAGGAACCTCTGGTTCTGTTATGATGAACAACAAACAATTGAATGACGGTGAAAAAAAAAAAATATAGAAAAGGATATTACAATTAAGTATACAGATCACAGTCACATTCAAAATCAATATGACCAATAATCTGCTTATGGCTGTTGTGATGGCATTATGCACTATTATGTTACATTATGACAAGAACCAAGGCCAATGAATAAAACCTTAATTAGCACCCAATGATCTCAATGTGGAGAGGGTTTCCTACCATTATATCAAGAAACTTACTTAATAACAATGTGTAGTGTAGATTCATTAATTCATTAATTAGTCAATTATTGGGCAGTGTATGTATGCTAGACTGATTTGTAACAGCTCCTAAATAACAATCCAGAAACTTATCTGACCAATAATCGGATTGGCTCTTGTGTTTATATGATCTGAGCAGCACTGATCTGATATTAGGATAACACACTATGGTCTTCAGCTATGCCAGTTAATTGACTGTACACTCGTTGTGATTTTCCTGATTTTTAATGTCAATCAATGGCAGGGACGCTCTTGGCGTTTGATGAGCTCTGTGCAAAGCATACTAGGGGCCGCAATCCTTCATATGGTGCATGCAAGAACTGCCGCATATTGAACACTCAAGTGGACAGTTTAGTACAGCCACTTCTCAGGCCTGAAACAGCTCTATAAGTGTGAGGCTTGTGGATGAGTGGGTCATCTATGACATTACACCAGCTGCTACTACTCCCAGCAGATTCAGCCTGTCTGTTACAGCACATTAAACTGTATTGTGTTCCCTGCTTCAGTTATCTGAAGTCACATCCTTAACATCTCATCAGTTCCTGGTGTTACTACCAGGGCCGGCCTGGGTTTTAAAATCAGCCCTGGCATTTAATGCACACAGGCCCACCTAGAGCTATCCACCAATCAGACTGCTGATAGTTATCCTCTTTTTTTTTTTCTAGCTGACAGCCAGTCAGTGAATAGCTGTCAGCACACTGATTGATGGTTGGTTGAAACTCTCCAGCAGCACTTGGTAGTGGCCCATCAATCCAGTGGCCCATCTGGCATTTGCCAGAAGTGCCAGATGGCCAGTCCGGCCCTGGTTACTACTAATAAAGACAATGCAAATGACATTGATGTCTCTCAAATGCTAAAAGTATAGCTCGGTTGTCAGATTGTGAGTAAATTGTTCACAACCAGGCCACTGGGTTCTGTTAAAATTCAGTAAATGCATCTGTAGTGGGTTGTGTCAATTCAGGAGCAGGAGACAGTGGTCAGCATATATAGTTGGCTTTATTATTGTCATAAACTCCAGTTCAGAATGCAGCAAAAACTATTCTCAAAAAAATTCTCAACTGAAGATCAACACTCATGAGTACACAGCAGGTTTCAGGTCACAGGTTACATAAGAAGCAACACAGTAATCACACGGTATGACTGAGGGGGTTTATAGCCACCACATTCTACCTCCTAATGGAAGGGTGTAGGTTCCTCCAGATTCCCAGGTGTTTAACCCTTTCACATCATGTGAATATACCTGACTATGCCACAGCATCATTATAGGCCTTTAATGTAAATATAGTTAATAACTAAAGTACTATACATATAACACACAGGATCTGGAAATATGCAGCAATTATGTCACTTACTCCAGAAGCGGTTGGTGGGGTGCTCTGTCAGTCCGGCGTGCTCCACAGAGCAGGTGTAGATATCTCCCTTCTTGGGGATGAATGAATAGTACAGGAATTTACTAAAGGAGCCATCTTCTGCAGGGTAGTAGTCTGTCTCGGACACTCCTTTAATCACAGGTTCTCCATTCACCAACCAGCTCATCGTTATAACCGGAGGGAAGAACTTGGTGGTAAGACAGATCAGTGTGTTGGGTTCACCCAGAACTACAGGTTCCTCTGTGAACAGAAACATCTGCGGTGCATCTGCGGAAAAACAAGAGAGCTCACATAACATGGTTAGAGCTAATATATCTAAAAAATTTGTATCCTTATATTAAGCTAGCATACACTACAGCCATTACTGACTTGATCCTTATAGTGTATGTGAAGCTTTGGAAGATGTTAAGAAAATGCTTGCTTTTCCTAAAAAGGGTTTAATTAGTAATTGGTCCCAAATTCTATATTTGCTTTATTGTCCCATTACCCCAGCATCAGTTTTTGTGTATTGTAACCCCCAGACTTATAATGATCGATGAATCTACACTCAACAATGATGCCTGATTGATAATTTCACATTCGACAGTAGTATTCGACTGACACTTCCAAAATTGACAGGAACGAGTGATCCACAGTTCAGTATTCAATGTGACTTGGACAGGTGAGAAAGAAGTAATGGTGACAACTAAATGAACTCATTTTTATGATAAAATGACCATATATTCCATATATCACACATCAGAGAGAGGCATCATCTACATTGTACACGTGACTGAGAGGAAACACCAATTTATGAACTGTCCTGCCCCTCTGTCAAGATGTCATTTCTCTTAAGTCTGGATGAACAGGATTGTGGTAGCATGGATTGGTTCCAAAAAGCTTCTCTATGATTTTGAATCTAAAGAAGGCTCTATCATACCTCCCAACTTTGGAGGTATGATAGGGCCCCGCCCCCGGACCCGACCGACTCCGCCCCGGGCATGCCCAGACCCCGCCCAGGCACTCCCAGACTCCGCCCTCCACACCCAAGCCCCACCCCCTTTTGCTGACGCGACTCTCGGCATCCTATTAGAAAAAAGTTTGTCCCCTTAGCGGGACAAACACCTAGTCGGGAGGGACAGCGGGACAGTCCCCCAAAAGCGGGACTGTCCCGCTGAAAGCGGGACAGTTGGGAGGTATGCCTCTATGGATAAATGTCGCACATAGGCCTAAATTTACTAAGCGGTGAGATTGCAGTGAGATTGAAAAGTGGTGATGTTGCATAGCAACCAATCAGATTCAAGATCACAGTTTATTTTACATACTGGAGAACGTGAGCTGGAATCTCATTGGTTGCTATGGGCAACATCCCCACTTTTCAATCTCACTGCAATCTCACCACTTAGTTAATATACCCCATAATCTTTTATTATTTATCTCTTTATCTCTTATTCTGAGACAGGACAAACTTCATGGCCTAAAAGTGCCCACTGAATGTACAAACAGAAAGGTAGCAAGTCATTTTGTATGGATTGACCTTTTCATCCATAAATCAAGATTATATTTAACAACAGCTGTATACAAACTGCTGCCTCATCATTCTCACTCTGCTTTATTTCTTACCACTTGGTGCTTTTGTATTGTTTGATCTTTTCATCCATATATCAAGATTATATTTCATCACTGCTATGTTCTGAAAAGCCCCAGCAGTGTCAAAACTAGCCAGTTTTCCAAATTGTGGAAGTCTCCAGTCTGTCTCTTTCTTTTCCAAATCCACATAGAATATCTCATCCTGGTCCAGCTGAAACATGTACTCCCCGGTTGGCTCCAGAGTCTGGGCAAAGTTTGACTGGGTGAACACATTTTTCACTGCAAAAAATAGACGATACCAATAACTATAAACGCAGTGACTCTCACAGCATTATAACTAAACTAGTTAAAATAAAGTTATAAAATAAAAAAAACTGTTTTCCTATGTATTTTTAAGTCATGCCAAAGCTGGGGCTGAGATCATCATCTTATATAACTTGGACAATGGTGGTTCAACTGCTGCAATTGACTCCTGTTGCCCTTATCACCTTAGGACAGTGGTTCTCAAACTGTGGCTCCCTGGTGTGCTGCAACACTTTCAATTGAGTGCTGCGGAAAGTTTATCCAATGTGGTGGCATGTTGCTAGTGTTTCTTAGAAGCGCAATTGTACGTCTTGTATATGCGAAAAGTATCCCAAGTGCAAGCAGTTAATAGGTAAAGAAGATCAATTTATTATTCACCAACAAACAATTCAATTAAAACATAAAAAACCATAAAATGTCCATAAAAAACACTAAGAGGTATATTTAATAAGCAGTAAAATTGCAGTGAGATTGAAAATTCAAGCTCTCAGTTTCATCTCACTGCAATCTCACCCCACTTAGTAAATTTACCCTTAAATCACCATACCTGTNGGGCCCCCCCCCCCCCCCAAAAAAATGTTTTTGAATGAGATCTCTAGTCGATTTTAGCTACTCAGCGGTGGCTGTTCAGAAAGTTCAATTGATATAGTCAAATAAATAAACATAGACTTGCCAAATTGTCACATCAGCTGCATATACAATGAAGAGCTCACAGCAGAGTAAGAAGGCAGGAGAACAGAGATTATGCTAATTAGTATTTATAACAGGTAAGTAAAGATTTCCTTAATGAGTCTTAATGAGTGTCAAAGTTGTAAAGCGCTACATAATATGATGGAGATATATAAAAACCTGTTAATAAATAATAACAAATAATTACCTGTGATTATTTTATAAGAAAGTTGGTTGTTTAGAATAGTTACAGGGGCAATTAGGAGGACGGAGGACATATATATATATGATGTCACCACCACCGGTGGGGTTGGTCTTATATAACTCACAGCTTAACAGAGTTGAGACCACCAGCCTCCCCAACTGTCATTTCTGGATCCTTCCAGAACTTTCCTTTTGACCGGTCAGAATCTTGGGGGAGGAATCTCCCTAAGACTACATGTAACCATGGTGATAAGTCACTGGGGAATGAATAGGGTTCTTCTGGGGTACCACATCCCTCCCCACTAGAACGATACGTGTCTTCATGCATGTAGAAGGCTCTTAAGTGATTGTCCAAAACAAAACTTGGTATTACACAAACAGTATACATAGAAACATTAGATACCTTCACAAACATACTTTACTACATTACTCCTAGGAGCTAATCCCTATATCGGACAGGGCAGAATACTTTTATTGCTATGCTCAGACCTACATAACTCTGTAATTGGTATTGCAGGGGTAGGAACATTAGTCTCTGTTAAGCCAACAGGACTAATTGAACCAGTCTGGTCAAGTAATTCTTTCTCTCTAGCCATATTGAGGGGTCTGGATAATGGGAGCACAAAGAGTTCTATAGGGTCCTGCTGAGGTAAGTCAGTTGAGAGTCCATGCCTAACTATACAGTGGTCGAAGTGGAAATTTAGAAGTGGGGGTATGGACATTCAGAAGTGGCGGTATGAAAACACTGAATATAATGGAAGTCAATGGAGATTTGTAGTATTTCAACTACATCAGTGGGAGAAGTGCCGGTATGGTATACCCCTGTATACCCCCCACTTCAAACCCTGTACCTATAAGAAGTAAGTCTTTGCTCATAGGTACAGGAACCGCACTGGTGCATCTCACCCATATGAGATCCGCTGGATCTTTGCTTCCAGAGAGTCTGGCCCACTAACAGTGGTGTAGCATGAGTTCTCTCGTTCTTGATGCTTATGGACAGCTTCCATTCGCTACGAGGGTTCGAGCTTCCTTGATGCATCTTTGATGCTCCTGGATCCAATCACATTGCACTTCCTCAGTCATTTCAGGACTCAACTCTAAATCCTAAGGGAGCTTGCTTTGATGGCCAAACATCAAGTAATAAGGGGTGAACCCTGCAGAGCTTTTCTCCATGTTATTATAAAAGTACACCAGCTCAGGTAAATAAATGGGCCATTGAGATATCCCCTCTTTAGAGGTTTCTGAGTATGCTTATCACAGTCTGATTAGCCCTCTCTTAGAGATCGTTGCTGTGGGGGGTGGTAGACCATTGTCCTCAGCTTTTTACACCTGTATAAGCTACATAGTTCTTGGAACAACGGAAACCTAAGGGTGGCCCTTGGTTAGTCATACGTAAGGGGCGAATAAAGTGCTTCAAGAGGAGTCCAGAAATAGCCCAGGCAGTTTAATCACCAACTGAAACTACCACAAGAAATTTGCAATGACCTGTCATCTCAAAGGCTTTTACAATAGCCTCATAGTCTCTTCTTTCCAATACCCTTTATAAGTAATGGGTTGACCATTGCTAGCTAAAAGCCTCAATGAAAGAGCAGGTGGGGCAACAATCTCTTGTTCTCTCCAGTATTTAAGGAATTCGTCCAACTGTACCGTGGTGACTTGAGATCCTATGTCTAGAAGAGCAGGCACTTTTACACCTTGAATCCTTATGATGAGACTGGGACAATCCTCCACGTACTTAGGCCACCAATCTTGAGGCAGTGCACCAGTCAATTCTTCTACTCCTGAGGGTCGGTCCTTTGCCTCAGGGTATTGGCAATTAACTGCTGCTCAGGGCAAAATCCTAAAGCCACTTCAATAAAGAGTTCTTCTGGGGTATCACACATACAGGGGAAATTAGGAAGACTGTAGGGGAAAAGGAGCACTGGGGGCATACAGAAGAGAAATAGTAGGACAAGAGGCATACAGGTTCAAACAAGAGAACTGGAATATACAGGGGAAAATTGGGTCACTGAGAGTATAAAGGAATTAGGACTGGGGGAATACAGGGGAAATAGGAAGTCTGGGGCATACAAGGGGTAATTAGGGGTAATTAGGAGGACTGGGGACATACAAGGGAATTAGGAGGACTGGGAGAAATAGGAGGAATGGAGGCATAAAAATAGGAAATAGGGGGAAATAAGGGAATCAGGGTCATTCTAGGGGGAGAATGGAAGGTTGTGGGCATACAGGGGGGGGAGTAGAGTGGGCATTACGGGGTAGGCAGGACAGGAGGACTGTAGGCACACAGGGTGAGGGAGGAGGGCTAAAGGCATATAGGGACACAAAGCCTAAATTTACTAAGCAGGGAGATTGCAGGGAGATTGAAAAGTGGGGATGTTGCCTTTGCCCTGCAAATCAGATTCAAGCTCTCAGTTTCATTTTACATGCTTACATGAGCTTGAATCTGATTGGTTGCTATGTGGTTGCTATGTGCAACATCCCCACTTTTTAAACTCCCTGCAATCTCCCTGCTTAGTAAATTTAGGCCAAATGATGCATATGAACTATCAAATGCAAACAAAGATGCAGTGAGTATGCTTAGTTATACTTTAATGTGCACTGTTCAGTAACCAAAAAAAAATAAAAAAAAAATGAAGATACTCCCTGTACTAATATGCTACCGCTGTGTGCTCCTACACAGATTCCCACAAAAAATCTGTTCCTCAGAAACAAGCTCTGAGGGTAACAATTATCCACCAAAAGGAAGAATGTAAATCCTGGAAAAAGTCTAGGAAATAAATATGGCAATTCAGAATAGAGTCAATATACAGTTCTTCTTTTGCCGTTCTCAATGTCCGCATAAATGTGTCAGCATATAAATATAGATGCAAATAAAGCAAAGTTAAAAAGAAACACAGTATATAAGTAAGTGATTACAACAATATTAATCATTGGCCATTCTGTGACAGCAAATAATATGAAAAGTAAAAGCAGAAAGAAATACATAAAATAGTAAACAGTGGAGGAAATGACAAGGTAAATAAATAATATACAAGGTATAAAATAAATCTCAATATCTAGATTAAATACTCAAAATCTAGATTTTCTTTGAATTAACTCCAGTCCAGAATGTTTTCTGGTTATTAACTAATCAGTTCATCTAGAATTTGGTAAAACTATTCACACAGGCAGACCTCCCTTATAAAAACTACCAACCAACACCTGCTGCAACATGGTACAAGAAATAAATAGGTTTATTTTGTCAATTAATCATTAGTACTTAGGGGCCAATTCAACACTGCGTGAAGACGGGAAAAAGCGCAATGTGCGCTTTTTCCTGTCTCTTACAGTAGCAAAAGATCACAGTTTTTAATACGCGGCTCAGCGAGCAAAAAAACGCAGATTTTTCTCCCTTACGCTATTTGCGAACAGAAATTGAGTCGGCCCCTTAATGTCAATTCCTTTTCTCTGATCTAAGTACTTCAGTCTGTACCCTCTGCTGTAAAAAAAAAAGTTAGAATAAGCACTAAGGTATAAGTCAGACAAGCCATGTTTTTCACTTACCTTTAACACCCTGGCTGGTGCTAATGAAGTATATGCATATCAGTAATAAGCAGCCCAGGTATAGATGATTTAGGGGCATAGTGACCATATAAAGGAGACACAACTTGTCCTCAGTTTTCTAATAGATGAGTGCACTGTACAAGGACAACATTGCCAACAAACTGAAGTGATCTGAAATTTGTAACCAATAGGAATATTTGTAGCATATGACACATGAGTTACCGGGTAGACTGTTCCTGCTCAATGCATTCCTTGACTCAGTCAGTAGAATAAATGTCCATCGAGAATCTGTATTTTTCAGAAACTAGACAAGAGGGGGGATATTTATCAGAAATTAACTATTCTTCTGCCCCCTACCCCTCAGTCTAAATATATATAGGGACTGATGCAAAGTTTATAAGCAACAGCAAATAAAAACCATGTTGCAATATGAGAGGTGCCAATTATTATTATTTTGTTTAATTAAATATTAAATATTATTTTCTATATTACAGTGATGCACACTGGGAGCCAGATCCAGATGTTATATTTCTTTATGATTGGGTCCTCAGGCAAACTATCCAGAGATCCCTGTGTTTGCAGTGTAATCACACAGACGAAAATCTCTTGGGTTTTCCATCTCAGGAATATAGAAATTCCTGGAATTAAAGTCTGATCGACGTTCATCAAGAGGGAATAGCCCGCTGAACACTACCCAGCACTCAGAAGTGGGATTAATCTTAAATCTGGTCATTCTGATTTATTTGCAGTGATTCTCACACACAGCAGGTGCAATTGTATGGGGATCATGGCTTGAAAATGTGTGTACAATGATGAAGATTTCTGCAGACATTTATTTATTAACAAGTTTTTATATAGCGCCATCATATTACGCAGCACTTTTAACAATCAATAAGACATGACTGGCTGGTAACAGACAGAATGTGTGAGAAGGGGGCCCTGCCTGCAAGCCTACACTCTATAGGGCATTGTGACATTGTTAATTTTTTAAAATTAGGAGCTCATAAAGACCAATGTGATGCTGTATCTGTAGATTATTCCGGATTGTCTGACAGTACACACTGCGAAGATTTCAGATAAATCAGACGATTATAGACGATTAAGTGGAAATTAAAAGTGGTATGGACATTTAGGAGCGGCAGTATGGAAACAAAGAAAAATAATAGTGAAGATTTATAGTTCTTCAATATAATCAGTGGGGGAATTGCTGGTATGCCATACCCCCATATACAGCCCCACTTTAAACAACAACACTATTAATAACCTGCATCATTACAGGGAAAGATATTATCAAACTTATACTCATGTAGGGCCGGATCCAGAGTGGGAAAAATGGTTCCATGTGTAAAAAATAATTACTTGCAGTACGAACTTGGATCCTCAAGATCTAAACTTTTGTACTAAATGTAATTCTGCAAGTATGCATGGTGGAATATATTGAAATTGTACAGACAGGGTTTGTTTTCCCCACCTCTGCACACTCTCCATACTTCCGCACTGCCCTCATTTTAAATAATGAAAGTAAATAGAATCAGGGAGTCTTACAAAAACTTTTTTTTGTAAAATCTGTTTATTGCACAAATAGAACAATATAGAAAGGGTGCAGCATGCACAGTGTGTCCCATACAATAACGTTGGCAATGGGAATACAAGATACAAATAGGCTTCTCGAGGGAGTAGAACGTAGGGCACACGGTAAACCAAATCATAGCATAAATCCCATATTAAGTAAAAACCTGGCCAGAAACAGTGCACTTGTAAAAATACAGAGAACAGAAAACCAGGGTAAGAGACACCCGAAAAGGATTAAGGGAAAGGAAGACACAGGGGAGAGGAATGAAAGGCATACACAAGGGAAGCAGAGACACCAGGATTATTTATTTATTAACAGGTTTTTTAACAATTTAACAATCAATAAGACATGACTGGGTGGTAACAGACAGAATGGGTGGGGAAGAGGGCCCTGCTCGCAAGCTTACATTCTATAGGATATTGGGGATTGATACATAGGGTAAGTGCTATCATTATACAATGGATGGACCAGCCAGGTTGTATCGTAAAGTGCTCAGTGCTCTGTGTGATCCAGTCACACAGCAGTGTTAGTATCAGAATTTGTTGGTGAATAATTATAAGCAGTGTAGAAC
>JABWIB010009385.1:0-19191 GCA_016617825.1 Platyplectrum ornatum | reverse complement strand
AATGATCCATCAGTGACACAAGCCTTTCGCAGTGGTGATAGACAGACATACTGGGGGGGGGTCGGCTTATACTCGAGTCAATAAGTTATCCCAGTTTTTTTTTTAGGTGAAATTAGGAGCCCTGGCTTATATTTGGGTCAGCTTATACTTGAGCATGTACGGTAAGTTCAATAGTACGTAAGTGTGGATCTGGTCCATTGTTAAACACACTTCCACTATGGAAATCTGGATCCAGATACCGCATTGGAAGTGCACTGTATACATGTAGTCACAAGATGCAGACGTTATTCTAATATTAGCAATTGAAAACCACTATTTATATGGAAGCCTGGATCTGGTCTAATGATGTCAGAAAGTGAGAAATATTCTATATGAACATAAGAGTGATATCCTGAAGTGACAAATACTTTGCATTTGGAAGAATGATGGAGAATACATTGACAATTTGTCTAAGCATAAAACAGTCAATGTTCACTTGTATTCTGCAGGTTTATTTTTAGGCGACCTACTTCAAGCTGCAAGGCCTACTTGTTTATCAATTTCTCCCACAGAAATGCAAATCTGACAGTTACCAGTTTTATCCTTGTTGAAAAATGGATTATACGACTGTTCAACAAGTAATGCCACAGACAGACTATTCATGTATTATTCAGTAATTATATCAGTCTGTGCTTCCAAACCCTAGCAGTCCACAACAATAAGATACAATACACCCATGAAAATATTATTACATTATTAACTTTAAAGGATTTCAAAATTTTAACCTATATGCTGAATTTCCATGTAGTATTTTACATANTGATCATTGTGTGATACAATACTAAACTTACCTTTGTCTGCTGTTCTGTCTTAAACATGGACATTACAATTCTGTAATGATGAAACAAGTTTTCGGGTTGTAATTCAGCAGATACATGAAGTCAGAGAAATGTACCAACCCACTTTAAATGATTCCCCTCTAAAACTGTANAACAATCAGAATCAGATTTTTTCTGGGTGAATCAAAACGTAGATGGCGTCAGTGCTGTATGATGGGTTCTCTGGTATAGGAAACCCTGTCTGGTGGTATACAGAGCAGCTGGGTACAGTTGTAAGCAGCAGAGAATTTAATTTTAGCCATGATCAATACCAGATGGCAGAGAATAATTGTAATAAAATATGGTGAGGACTGAATGGCATATATAAAAATTAGATTCCAAAGTCTTTACAAAAATATAGAAAAATGTGTATATATATGGAGTGTGTATGTATTTGGAGTGTATAGTATTGACCCGATTACTATCGGGTAATATTTATGATAGGAGTTTGTTAGAAATACAATGTAAGAAAATGTTCCTTAAGTATGGAATGCAGTAATTAATAAATAGTTCCTCAATGTTTCATAGTTAAGAAACACATACACAACTGCTGGTTCAATAATATAGAGTTTATTATTTTTACCATGCAAGACAAGTACTGTGCCTTCTCATTATAAGTACATCTCTTTAAGGCAAGCCACAAATTGTCATATTATTCCTGAGTTTCTTCACACTAAAGATAGACATTGCAAATAATATCCTCAGCAAAATGAGTACTCAGACAGATTGTGTCACCAAAATCTTAACTGAACATTCTCCTTAAAAAACAGGAGGATAAAAAGTCTAAAAGTGCACTCCGGCACAAATTGACATATTGTCATTGTCCAGTGTGACGGCTCTAGTTTGGTCAAAAGCTTNGCTAATCATTTTCACAATGTGGTGTGTGTGTTCTGTCATATTTGTCTGAGAATTATAGCTACATGCTCCTCAGTACACAGCAAACAATGGTAATTGCCTTAATAGTCTCTAAATACCCTATATTCTAAAGCAAAGAGAATGGTATATATCTCAATACATTTAAAATGTGATTACGCAATCCTGGCATAAAAGATATGCCATTTCCACCAACAAGAAAGGTTGGCCTGGTCAAATAGTACACCAAGGAGAACCCACAACCCAAGAAACAGTGATCTTGGTTATTAAAGGAGCATTGACAAAAACACTGAGAACACACCATAAAGTATTCCTGAATTATAATAAAAAAAAAGCAAAGCTGATAATATAGTGGTAAAAGCTTCATGTTGGATACGCATTAAATACTGCAACAACACAATATGTCTAGTTTTTCTTATATTTAGGCCCTTGGTTACAGAACACAAATGGACATACAAAGAAGGGGTTTTCTTATTATTATTATTTATTTTATTTAAACATGAAGGGTGAAATATGCTGGGACACACAAGACAGGTGAGCTTACATTTCCCTGCCTGCAGTAATCACCTATCTGTGGTTTCAAAAACACTTTATACAATATATATTAATCCAGCAAACTCATAAATTCAGATAGAAAAAGTGGAATATATATGCATATATAACAAGCTTTCACTATATTCAGGTCTGCAGGAGCAGCATATGTGTCTAGTTTATACAATAAACCACTTACATACCACATGGCTCCTAGGTTTAAACCACTTCAGTATAACCAATACATGTAGCAATACACACCAATCTAAAGTATAGGAGAGTCCTCTTAATGCATTCAACTTTTGAATCATTACCATTTCTTTTTCAGAAAAGCTGTAGAAGTTCAGTTAAGCCCTAAGAATCCATCTGTGTGTGGAGTGTTAGCAGTGTGAAGATTGCGGACCTGTGCATGCAGATACTGCTTTCTCAGAAACCCGATGACAAAACAGTGAAATCTGAAATCTGAGTGCCAACAAATCACACTCACGATTTATATATAGAAGAAATAGCACACCTCTGTACTTCTTTTTTGTGAAGTTAAAGAGTCACAATAACAGACTGCAGAGAGTCTAGAGGGCCCATTAGCTTTACTTCCACTGACATGAAGAAGCTGAACCCAAAGAAATGGTCCATATATAAAATGCGTTGTGTTTTTTTACTGCACTGTTGATACAGTAAATGTGAGCCGTATGAATGGTTGCAACACTTTCAGCAATAATAGACGGCATTATATTTTAGCAGCATCAACGTCAAATTTGTGTTGGTTGGAACAGCGACCGAAACTCATAAAAATACTTTGTTTCACCTATTCTAGCTAATTCTAGAATAAGGACTGTTTGGATACTCTTATAGCCAAAGCAAATCATGAGAAGAGTATTAAAAGCCATTTCTTCCATCTACTAATAGTAATAGAAAAGACTAATAGAATCATTTCAGATACTGATAATAAAAGAACCCTCTCCTGTTGGGTCATGAATAAAAACAGCAGTCTCCATTAGAGGTAAACCAATATATTCTTAGAAATTAATATTCACCACAAAATTAATTCAAACTACTAATTAATTATAAATAATATATATAATCAAAAGCCAACGGTGTGTGCACTACAAGACCATAATATTGTACACATGTATAAATATATATAGAGCAATATTAAATCATATTAAAATGTATAGTGGTTTAAATACCAGCAACAGATTATTTAGGAATGTAAACCCTGAAAACACAAGCAGCACAACTCTTGCAAAGAACTATTATACAGCATATTAAACATACATAGAAATCCATTCAATGCAATACATTATTAAGCCTGTCAAATAACCTATTGCGCTTTGATGTTTTCATCCATACCTTTCTTAGTTCTAACACTAGTACAAGAGGGAGAGGAAACGGATGTACCCCACTCTAAGAGAATCTATAAAACAGCATTTTTAGGGGAAGATTCAATGCCTGTTCGTGCATTAAGTTAGTTTTTTTTTTTGCTCGCGGTTAATTGAGGCGTGTATTAAAAAACGTGATCTTTCCCTACCATAAGAGACAGGAAAATCGCACTTTTTCCCATATTCGCGCGGGATTGAACTGGCCCCTTAATATTTAGAGACTATAAATCTTAAGGTACATCGGAACCTGTGTAACTTCTCTTGCATTCGCATGGATGGATACAATAGATTCAGTGGGGACCCAGCATCAGATCTCTACTTACGTTGTCCTTGGTAGTTATTGGTAGTTTGGATCCAGTCATATATTCCTAAAAGGGATTTGGGCAGGAGACTTGATCTTGAGCACTATTACTGATTAGCTGCATTTTATTGAAAAATAAAAGCAGTATCTTGACTCCTACAAAAAATATTTTAGCATTGTACCAAATATCCTTTCAAAACAAACATCTTGACCATGTGTTGAGCTCACAATAAACTACTTGACCTGAGGTGCAAGTAAGGCTACACATCTTCAATTATCAAAGCTGTGAACATTTAAGGTTTAGAATGGAAAACTGAGTCAGAAGTTAGACACATGCCAAACACAGGCTGGGTCTTGCTATCAATATTAGATCAGATTATATCAGTTTATACAGTATGTGCAAGAGAATAAAAGCACACACACAAAACTTAGTAGTAAAGGTCATTCTAGGACATGTACACGGCTGCTCAAGCTACCATGGCATGTTACATGGGTTTATTCTCAAGAGTTAAGTTTTCACATGGATTATGAATTCCATAAAGAGGAACTGCAAGTCCATGTAGTATATTTTTGTTTTGAATGTTTTGGCACATGGAACAAGTACTAAACAGCTTTATTTCTATATACCAACTATAACAATGTGCATTATGGGGTTTTGGCATTAGGGCGAAAAAAAATATCAGCCCATAACTTTTAAGATCCCAGTTTCTTATTTTTGCATTATATTTAAAATGTGTAGTTTAACATGCCCTTTTTAATTTTAGAATTGCTCTGTATTGTGCTCTCTGCTTTGATGTCCCCCATTGATGTTGTAAAGGCATTATAAATAAGATGTAAGGGCAAGAGTGGGGCCTTCTAACAGCAAACCAAAAATGTTTTTTTCATTGAATATAAGAACAGGGCAAATCATTTAGTGATTAAATAGTTAAGGGAATGGTCTTGTTAAAGATAGATCATAAAAACTATTTTGAGGCAGAAAACTTTGCGCAAAGAGGACTGAATCGGCCCCAAAGTGACTTAAAAAGGGAGCACATCTACTTACACTGATTGACTGTTAAAATGAAGTACAAGCATACATATAATAATAATAATAATAATGTAGAAGCTATCTATATGTTTAATAGAATTTAAGCATCAAATGAAGTATTCCTGCACGCAGTATTCTCCAAATTCCATTGAATGGAATATATTTGGAGCATATTTTATTTCCCCTTCACAGAATATAGTACTCTTCCAAAGCTCATGGTATTTATTCATATTTTGACAGTCTATAGTAAGGACCATTATAGTTATTAAAGGATCTAGTCTAGAAGTCTTATCTAAATTCCTAGTGTCACCACTTGCAATTCTTCAGAATGATTATAATACACAATTTCTTTTTAGATGCCTTTAACAATAATTGAAAGAAAAGTTTAAGATTATTATTTCAGTGAAAGATTTGTTTTTTTCTCCACTTTGCAGTACTAAAATGATGACTATAAATGTCTGCACATACTTCTTTATATGACTTCTTTGCGAATGTTATCCCAGCTTTTAAATATGCATCAACTGGGCATAAATGGAAATATATGTTCACATTTCATTACTTGCTTCATTAGGGTACGTTACAAATCAAAGTTCAGCTTTAATGTCTAGTTTAGAAAGACTGGTTGTGGCCTCATTATTTTGATATCAGTCACCATCGCTGTCTGAAATATAACAAACTCCTTTTAATGTGTTAAATAATAATTGGTAATGTTCACTCACCAGGTGATGCAGAATAAAAGGTCCTCAAATCATTACAAATAGTAGTCTATGAAGGATAGGAACAACTAAGCAGCTTCAAATAGCACGCCATCAGGCAATAACTAATCCTTACCTCACAAATGAGATTACTATCACAGTGGACAGCCATTACTATTACGAGTTGATGTACAATCAATATTTAAATGGTTGATATATTGAATTTTGTAACAATTTTTTCAAGCAGGTTCCAATTCTTGGTCACACAGATAATTTAAGTATACAGTGTCTATAAATAAGAATATCTTACAATGACTATAGTAGTTGTTCATGGATTTTCAGCCTTTCTGCTTTTGCATTGCGTTGAATAGTTAGTTGCATTGAATCTGTTAGACAAATACACTTAAGAACAGTAATAATATGTCCCAGCTTCATGCATGGAGACATATAAAGGTAAATGCTCCACTTGTTGAGCTACAGCAAGTGTGCAGATTTTACCTTTACAAATAACACAAAGCCATCTTGAACAACTGGGTTTAACTGTTTAAATGTAGAGGAAAAGTGGAGTTGGGATGTGAAGTTTTGTACCTCAAATCTAAATACCAAACTAAAAATAAAATAATTCAGTATTCTTTTCATTTGTATGGCATTGAATTACATGTGGTAGTATGTTGTGGCTCAGGCTTGCTACTTTATACATTGACACTACTAGAGGACATAAGGCAATGGGAGCCACAGGAGCTCATGTCAAATGAAACAAATTTGTCATTGAAAACTTAACTGCTTTGTCGTTCTTATTTCCCAAAATAGGCGCACAAACTAAACCAAGTGTAGGTTTTTTCTTTTTCTTTAAAAGAACAATGCAAAACACTGCATATCTTGTAACTTGTAATTAAAACACAATCAGCCTGTCAGATCTTGCTTGACTTAACTTGAGTTGTGCAGTGTTCTAAAAAAAAAATTATATATATATGTAAATCATTTCCTTACTTGCCATAATTCTAATATTTTATTTAACAAAATGACTGAATTGGTTATTAATATACACAATTTCCACTTACCACCATGTGTGTCATTGCACAACATCAGCCATATCATTCACAACTACAGCACACATAAAAAGCTTACAGCTAATAAACCAAATTAAACAAACAAACCATATATTGGTACAAATACATATCATTTGCTTATGTTGACAACATAAAAAGCACAGTCTGATAATTAGTGTCAGGTAAATTTAGCCCTTTCTTCCTAAATGCAAAGCTCTGGCTTTAATAATATATGTCACTAGACGGCGGCTGATCCAGAGTTGCACGTACATCTTTTTAGGTGCAATTGTAGACTTGAGGAAAACCATGTTACAACGTGATATGTAAATAAATCACTTTATAACAATAAATCACGGTATAGCTTTAATATGTAAATTAGAGTTCACATCTCATCTTTTATTCTGGTTTCACAGTTTACACTAGTTTCCCCCTGCAGTTCAATGTTTTGTTTTACCCAGGTCTACAACAGTTTTGCCCTTAGTCCAGAACTCTGGACCAGCCTCCTCGATCAATACATCAGTATTACAAAACTGCTGAGTGATAGAATGTCATAGCAATGCCCTTCCATAAAAAAAAAAAAACTTTACATCACAATATACATTCCTGGTTTTAATGCAAAATATCATTTGCACAATGGCCCGGTACCAGTACATGACGTAATGCAATGCTATGATCTATAAAATGTTCTAGCAAAATCATCATGTAATTATCATACAAAATATGGGTGATTGCAGGAATATATCATCACTATACAAATTCCAGTATTCTGTGTTTTCCATAAATAGCCTGTTTTATCAATGAGAATCTTTTTATCAACAATACAGCGTTGAAATATTCTCAGCGCGGGAGGACTTGAACAGTAATTTGTCTTTTTGGAACAGTTCTCTGGTGATTAAATGATTACTGTAGTGACCTGGGATTACTCCTCTGCACCTGCTGCTGAGTATTTAGTGCTGAGCTTAATAAAGGAAGGAAGTTCTCTATGGGGTGTGTCAAGTGGGTAGATGGAAACTAAACATATTCTGATTATCCGCTTAAATTGACAGGCTAGTGGGAACATTCTCCACATGGCACACTTTCTGTAAATGTTTCTGTGTTTATTTTTAACTATCCAGTGCGAAACATACTTCCTATACCACATGCTTATAATATGAAAGCTGTCCAGTAGACAACATGCAAGCATTTTCATTAAAAGTTTTATTTATTTTTTTTATACTGCAGACTGTATTGGAATGTTCCAGGACACGCCTGAAGCTACAGCTACAGAAGTACAGTACACCAGCAATATCTGACTGCTACACAGACAGGGCACAATGCTTATTAACACATGAGGCTGGCAGAGTCCATACAATGCTACTGGAATGGTCACAATACTTCTCTTTTATACAGTACACTCTGCAGAAGACAGGCAAGACAAACATCTCCACTTAAAAGGAAGTACAAAAAGGCACTAGCTCCCCAATGGAATGAAAAACAATGACACAATGCATGAACACATTTTACGTCCAGTTATCAAGTTGTCATAGTTCAGTTCTCAGAATATATTTTTATGTCGTAGCAGGCTATACAGATGTTTCCTTAGACTCAGCCAATGGTGGATGGAATGTTGTCAGCTCCTTGTATGTTAGACCTATGGTAAACAATAAATAGTTGTGTATATAGTCAATTATCTAGCAACTGATTTATTTCATTCAAAAATGGCTACTGCATTAACCACTAAAACAGTTATCAGTAACCACGTCGTAATTGTGATACAGCATTTATATAGGGCTTTTAACACAAAGCATTATCGTGTTATAACCAGTGGCAAACTGAAGTAAATGAGAAAACATTTAAATGCATTAGAATGACACAAGACATTAAGAATAGAAACACACCTTGGTCAGTAAAAGCAATATAAAAAAGGTTACCACTACTAAACAGGGGTGTAACTTCTCAATATATGAAAACAGGAAAAAAAAATCTTAAGTTGGCCATACACAGATGCAATAAATTGTTCCAATCGACCAGCTTTAGTCAAGTGTGGGCAAAACCATGCTGAATTGCAGCGTAGGGACAAAATTGCTAGTGCAATATTACTTCATGTATAGCAGCTACACAAGATATGTATTTCTGTCTTTAATTAGTTGTTGCAGTATTTTGGCTCAAAAAAACCACTGGTATATAACAACCCCTTCTTATGGATCAACCCCAATGTCCTATAAATGGTAAACTTGCAGACAAATCCCTCTTACACACAATCTGTCTGTTACTAGCCAGTCTTGTTTTATAATTGTTAAAAATGTAAAAATTCAACATGATGGGGTTAAATAAAAACCTGTAATATACTGTATCTCTCAACATATGAATATATTGTAAAAAGAGAAAAGTTTACCAATCTTAATTATTGCTCTATGGAATCACTAGGTACTGGCAAAATGAGGAGTTCAAGTGTCTGCACTGGGTGTGTGCGACTTTTGTTAAATAGACCATGTAGCCAGTGTCATGCTTAGGAGTGGAGAGGCCCAGGACAATGCACATTGACCCTTTAAACGGTACATGCGAAAAATGACAAGTTAATTGTGCATTTGCCAGCCAGCTACAACAGCTGATTAAGTGTTCAGAAATATCGCTCAGTACTGTTCACAACTTCAGAAAATACAGAGCTGTGGGGGTAAGCTGGAGACGCTATCTGGATCACTACTACATCCTGATAGTATATCGTTTTGTGAGGGTCAGCAGCCATGTATGTGGTAGCAGCGTAGTCTGAAGCTGGTGGGGAGCACTTCACAACAAAGTCTATAAATATCCTCATCATATTAGAGTATCATGAAATGCTCAAAACTAAAAGTATACATTATCACCAAAACAAATTTACAAAATGTATGTAATAGAAGCACACAACCTATGCTACACTTACATCGCCATTCTTCAAGGGGAAGGTCTAGATTGTCACAAGAATCATCATACGGATCTGCTTCCATCTCATCATCAGAATCATGGAACTGCTCAAAGTAAGGATGGCATAAAGCATCAGTGGCTGTTATTCTTTTCTCAGCATCCAGCACCAGCATTTTTTCCAGGAGGTTGACAGCTAAAGGAAATATAAAAAAATGACTTACACCAAGCACTGTTAAACAGGAATGATGTATGTAGATGTTGAATATAAACTAAGCACTCATTAAACACTAAATAATGCATGCTCCACGTATATGGCAACTTTCCATTTTTTATGATCAATATAAATACTTTAATAAATATAACAATTCTTTAATTTTAAAAATACCCGCTAAATGTTAATTTTCTGTGTGGTTGATTCATAAAAATGTAAACTGTGATCAAAACATCCGACAGGTAGGCAGATTGTTCTCACAATGTGGGCATTTGTAAAGTCATCTGATAGACTAAATCTAGTTCTGTCATCCTGGTTTCCAATGGATGCTAGCACACAACAGGGGATCCACCACTGGAAATCCAAACACAGCCCAATCATATATTAGGATCCAGTCCCTAATCTGTCTTTGAGGTTATTATTTTGGATTTTCAGAATACTGTTTTCCCGTAATGTTATATGTATGGGAATGTTTAATATCAGTCATCATTTTTCCAGTTAACAACTTAGTAGGTTTCATTATTCACCGAACTGATTTGATGCAGGAACAGACACTACCATTCTATAATAAGAAACTTTTAAATGGTTTTACTAATTGCAATATGTGTAAAGTGATATGAATAACATTGCATATCTTGGCCAGTGTTCTGTTTGGAAAACCTTTGTACGTTTCAGTGACTGAGCCATGAAGTCCAACCTCATTACTAGCATTGCTTTAAATGATCTGCTGCTAATATCACAGGACACCTACAGAGATCTTGTGAAGTGCACTTTATGGAAGTGCCTTGTTTTGGGTACATGAGGGAGACTCACATAAAATTAGGTAAGTGGTGAAAATTACCACAAAAACAGATAAACAAGAAAATATCATTACCAAGAGGATTAGCGTATCTCAGCAATAATCCAAAGTCCTTCTTCTGCACCTTTGGTAGGCTCTTGATATAATTTTTTGCCTAGAAAATAATATTTTAATATTAAATATGTATCTAATTATACAACAATTTTTACATATTGAATTTAAAGGCCACACCATTCATTCATATTGGACTATACACAACAACAAAATGTCATAAGATAAAAGGTATTGACAATGTAAAGTGTACTTACATCAGGGCTTTGAAGCTTCTGCACAAAGTCTTGAGTTGGTGTTCCTGTAATTTTCATTATTTCTGTAAGCTGATCCAGATCTAAGGCATGTGATTAAAGCCATAACTCTTCAAAACAACTACTTAATTAGTAATATATTATTAAACACAAAATAACTTTACAGAAGCAGAATATTCACCAAGTATAAATTGAAATGTGAACATTACAAACAAACATGTAAATATTCAGTGGAAACTTGATTTTCTTATTAGCTAATGATTTTAATATTGCAAGGTAAAAAAAAAGTGATAAGCAAAACATTCCTGCTATTTGTATTATTAATAATTAATATTGCTGTATTCAAACCTCCTGTAAGGGGGTGGTACAGCACGTGTCTGTAATGACATTTTTATGCCTTTAGAAAAGTGTAGCTTCAAAGATTTAAGGTAATATGCCCCTAAATTGCTCCTTTACATTGTAGATGTAAATACTAATTATAGTTTCTTCCACAAGAACATCGATTCCCTAAGTGACGCTGAATAACTTGCAGCAAAAGGGAAAGTACATTTATTTATAGCTGCAAGAGATTTTAATTATCTTACCAAAGTACAAATCCCCAACTTCATTTTAAAGCTACATATACTGCAAGTTAGAACCATTAGACGCTGCATTGCAAGACTCCAGCTGTGTTCCTATAGTATACTTCATTTGTACACTCGCATTACTCAACCCTCTCCAGAATATAATGTATACATTTACAGTAGACTGTTTAAATTGCCTGCAAGTTTTATAGCAATAATCACAGTGCACTAACCATTTAATTCTAAGCTCACCTTGAGCTTTCAACTATAAGACCCAGAAATCTATTCTCCACAATCCAATTTCCATGAAATTAATTATGGCTAATTGATCTACAGGCTTCAATATTAATATATATTTTTTCATATGTTTTGGTCATTCATATTAGGTATTTATAACAAATAGGTAATTCCTTATAATTATAAATACGCTTGCAGTTTTACACACTAATAACTGTTGGAGAGAAATTTGTTTGTCAATGATTGGCTATTAAGAAACATATCAGTTGCTCAGAGTAATTTACTTTAATTGGACAAAAAAAGGATACGGTCATTGCCCTTGAAAAGAGGACGTCCAGTGTACATCTCTGCCATTATACAGCCTACAGACCAAATGTCCACTAAAATAAAATGCATATATTTAGTGCATATCCATGCATTAGACAATGTTAGTCTTGTTTAATTACCTCTTTTTGCAATCTGCTATACTCATTGTATATTTTGCATAAGAACCAGAGTAATATACCAATCCCTGAACCAGAAAACAATAAATGACACCACACAAATCTTCCTGTGGCGATACTTTCTGCATTCCTATGCCTTCTGTAAGGATGGGCTAGCATAGATATTTCCTTTTCTTATTACAGTCACAATAACAGAAGCTTGACAACAGGTTGTCCAGGTGAGGTAATGCTTATTACTGCAGGTGGCCCAAAACATGCTCGAACAAGAGGTTTTACTGTGCAACAGAGATGGACGTTTACGGAATAAGCAAACAGTTATGAATAATTCCCAAGACTATTTTTTCCAAGATCTTTATATAGGAACAAGATACTTTTTTGGAGCATGTACATGAGGTAAAGCTATTGTTATTCACATTGCATCTGAGCCACCTGCCTTTGAATATCATTTTAGAGTAAAGTGTAAAGCTGGCCATACACTATAAGACAAATTGTTCCAATTGTAAGATTTTTTTCAAGACTGGGTAAAACCATGTTGAATTGCAGGGGAGGTAAATGTAATTAGTTGCAATCAGTATTACAGGTGAGAGATGATGTTTCCAGCACAAGTGTAATAACAGTNGCAATTTAACATGGTTTTACCCACTCCCACTCTAGAAAAATCTTTTTATTGGAACTATTTATCTTACAGTGTGTACCATTTATTATAGAAGGATTTACTGTTGAGGTTGTGGTAGATACATTAACTAAACAATGTTCAGATAAACCAAGTATAATTACACAAAATACATCTAAATCAGAACTTAATTTTTCAACATAGTCAGAGCTCAAATGTTGAAGGCTTCTTAAAGTCACCTTTTTTCATATTCAAGAATAGAAAGATGAAAATAATAATATTTCTAGTCCGGTAAAAGATTAGGCATCCATTAAGATAGCTTTAATACAAAGAACCAGAGTTAGCAAAGTAGCAGGAAAAAAAAGACCACATTTTGCACAACATAACATTTCTATAACAGATTTGGAACCTTCAGATACAGACTTCTGTAAGGAAAGTGTATGTTGGTGCTGCGTAATACCTACAGAGTGAATACAAGGTGGGAGATATTTAATTGTACAATAAGGGCCCTTATGTACAAGTCAGACTTCTGCATTGCACCCATTTATGTAGGGGCTGATGCAGAAATATTAAAGTGAAAGGTATCCTGTGTTTGCTTGGGTTATTTTCAGAGTAAAACAAAGTTTATGGAACCATATGCAAGCGCAAACTTGGCATAAGCTCACATAACAAGCACAACTGCACTAACAGGCATTAGGTTTACAATGACAAGATTAGCCAGTATGTGTATGTGTGTGCGTATAGGTTATGCTTTGTACAAGTATTTTCTGCTTGTTGACAACGGAAAAAAAAGCAAAAAAAAAAATGCAAAAAAACACAAATGGGTCAAAACTGAAATAACTATTAAATATAATTTAATAATCAACAAAAAAGAAAAAAGCATATATTCATATACTATTGTGTGCAGTGTGTAGGAGCTTTGGTTTCTTATGTTTTATTTCTGCTCATATGATGAAGCGTCATTTCGGGTGTTTAACAGAATAAAGCCTCTTGTGGGAGGGAAATTAGAAGTATTTGTATGCCGTTTACTAAACAATCGTGTAATTGTTTTTCTTTGTATACCTAAGATAAATAATGTACCAGTACCAGAAGTTGTTGAGTGCAGAGAACAAGGTTATGGCAGCAATACGTGTATTGTGTAATTCACTGCAGGGATCAAGAAGCCTCACTCTGATGCATATTTATGTAGAAAGTCATATTACATACATAACTGAATATTGCTTTTAAGAGGCAGGCCACCAGTTGTTTGTTTTCAAGCTTACATAATAGAGGCATATTTCATCTATATTATTTCAACTGATCATATCTATAGTCACTTCACTGGCTTAAAGGGGTTTCATGCATTTTCACTGTATTAAAATAAACTAAAAACAAAGAGCACCTTTTTTCTAAATACATATTAAATGCATCTGTATGAACACAGCATTAAGCGGTTATGACTATATTCTCATTGTTTTTACCTACCACACATGCAGAGACTTTCATTTTCATTTTATTTACCATTTATAATTTCAAGCAAAACATAGATGTATGTTGAAGTAGACAATTTAAACAGAGGTACATTGATCGCTAGCTTCATGCACAGTCAGTGGTGTCAAAAGCATCACAGAAAACCAAATGCTTTACATGAACAAGCCAAGAGTATCTGAACACATTTCCCAAATACAAATGTAAATTACCTGTAATTGGCTAATTAAGCAATTTCAGATGTCTTCAATTCTTCTTGATGTTTTAAGGGATAAGTACATTCTTATTTTAGAAATGTATAGGTTTTTTTATACTGGATATTATAACCAAGATTGGCTTTACAAGGGCCTTAGAGGGCCATATATTGGCTAGAAAAATTTGGTCCAGCACAAAACGACTCCTTATATTAAATGTGTAAATCAATTAGGGCAGCACGGTTGGTTCAGTGGGTAGCACTCATGAGTTCAAATTCCAAACATGACCTTATCTGTATGTACTCCCTGGGCCCGATTCAATGTGGGTTAAGAGAGAAAATATGAGTCTTTTTACATCGTTATAAATACACGTTATAAAAAAAAAGACTGTCATGTGCTGTGCCATAAGACAAGAAAAAGCGCAAAACCAGCCTTTTCCCGTATTCGCGGCACATTGAATCGGCCCCACTGTGTCATGCGTGGGTTTCCTCCCACATCCCAAAAACAGACCAGAAGGTTAGTTAGAGCGGACTATATTGCCCCTGTGTATGGATTCCAAATCTCCTTTAGAATGTAAGCTTGTGGGCAGGGCTCCTCTTCCCCACCCATTCTGTCTGTCTGTATTCCCCATTGTGTCTAATAAGCGGAAATAAAATAATTTGTATTCAGCCACTGCATTAAGCCATATCGCAATGTGTTTCCCTAAAACATTGTAGAGAACCATGCAGAAAGCTTATGTAATTCCTTATTTATGCAAGTCCTTATTTAGAGCCAAGGAGGTCTTTTTTTTTTTTTAAAGGCCCATCCAGCTGCTGCAAATGCATCTTTCATAGAGTAATGGTATAGTAGTACTTAAATTACTGTCTAGTGGTACTCAAGACCACTAGCCAAAGATATTAGGACGTAGGTGCTATGTTGGGGGCTGAATAGAATAATCAGACAACGTGCCTCAACTATATCCCATATATACCCATAACACATTACATGAATTACAAGATCTTTTATGGTGGTTTCAACTGCTTATGGCAGAACATGAGAATAAGTAGACTTGTGGCTTATAATGAATTAAATATACACTACCTTCATATTGTGTGTAAACAAGACTCAATTGACAGAATAACCAACAAACATGTCAATTTAATTTAAATTGGGCATATCTTCATACCTGTCTGTGTATAATGCATCCAATTGAGAATAACCTCTGGGGCTCGATACCATCTGGTCACCACATAACCTGTCATTTCACTGTCTGTATGCCTCGCCAGGCCAAAATCCAGGATCTATGAACATATGCAAGTGATAATTATCATGCTCTAGCCAAGAGAGCTGGGTGGGAAGAACAGTTTTATGTACAAGCAAGAAGCGACAATGGGGGCACTAAAACTCATAGTCACAGAAAACCTTGATGCTATAATTAAAATGCTGCAGAACAAAAGGATTTCATCACAAGCACATATAAATGAGATTATATNTTGGACAGTGTTTCCAACATTTCTGAGACCTTGGAATGAATAAAGAGATTTGCATGAAGCATTGACGAACAGCTCAAGCAGTGCAGCAGAGTTGCAGTGAGTGTCTAATAACACAGTCCTCAGCAGAGAAACGCATTAGTCCTTTATAACATCGAAACAATACAAACATGAAGCAACGTGCAATCTATTCACTTGCTATGTTGGCAGTCTTTTAAGTGTTTTTATGACTATACTAAAAATATAATGGTTGATGTGGTGATTGGATCACAAACCATAGTGGTTTATACTGGTATTAATAAGTCAAAGAAGGTAGATTTTACATATTTCACATAATCTGAAATGCCATTTACATTTTTGTCAGTAGTGTATTATTAGCCACTAGTGTTTGCATCATTTGGCATGAGATACAGCTGTCATGTTATTGTACCCAGNAACAAAATGTAAACCATACATTAATAATTACAGGTACATGTCCCTTACCTTGCTTATCTGCAGCCAAAGAAGAGGCACATAAGAGAGTGCCATTAGACAGACTACATGTAGTTAAGTAAACTTAGAATTCACTTTTTTTTTTAATCAGCTCATTTTACAAGGNTTTAGTTTTACTTAAAGAAAACAAAAACAAATCAAATAAATAGTTATAACAACCATAATTATATTTATGACCCATGGGTGAATTTAGAAGCAGAACAACTTCACCACCACCACCAATCCCGATGTGCTTGCATGACCAAAAGCTGGAATTTTAGACATGTACACATAAGCCTGCATATGTGCCTACTCAGTGATGCAGAAACATCACCTTCTCCTCTCCCTGACAGTGTCAGATACAGTAGGCACTACTGATGTAGAAGTATAAATAGGAATATATATAGAAATGGTAAGTAATTAAATTAGTATGGTAAGAGGGGAATTTAAGGGAAACTGGGAAAAGTGAGCTGTATAAGAATGGGATGGGAAGAGTATGTGGAAAAGAGAAGGGGAAAAAATACAAATATACTACTAAAATTGGTAAATTGATTATTAAGTCGCCCTACCTAAATGAAGATTCTAGGAGCACATTGTNCATACTATTATTATTATACATCAGTGGTATAGTTTTTGGTGCTACAATGTAGATTATAGAAACCCAAATCGAAAGCAGAAAATGTTAGTCATTATGAAGTCATTTACTGTTTACATAAGGTGTGAACCATGGAATGAATTTTATTTTGTATTACAATAAGCACTCTAATGTTTAGATATTTTAAACTCTTTAAAAATAGCATGTAACAATTTGGTAAATTAACCAGACTTATTACAAAGAAATTCTGTTCTATGTTATATATATTTTACGATAGTAGTTAAATTTTCTGTCATTTTAATATTATATGAGAAAACATTTTATACAACTAGCGAGACTTAGATATAAAGCCGTTCTGTGGACACTACATGACAGATTTAAAGTTATTCTATTTAAGTGCAAACTGTCGGTTAAAAATGGTAATGTTGCCACATACTTTAACAACCCTCACTCCATACAGAACACAAATATTGACCAGATTCCTTGTTGACATAATACAAATATATTTTTGTAGTTGTATCAATCTTATGGGTCAACTGCATCTCTGTAAACCTTATGTATAATTCATTGTTGACCATATTTGCATAGTTCCACTGGCAGGCATCTGCTGGTAAGTCAATATATTTACACAAGTAGAGCTTTGGGGATATGGTAGNAGCAATATAATAACATACAAAAATCTATTTCCAAGAGTCCAATTTGAGCAAAGAAATGACTACATAATGTCCATCATAAACCATGCCTGTAGCCAAGCAGAGGATATAAGACTTTGGCATCCACTTTTGAAATATATGACCAATATGTTTGCAATCTAATTTATATTTCTACTTGCAAAATATACGATCTATTGCAAGTAATAATAANCATCATATTTTTATTAATTCTAACCATACCTTTAATTCACAGTCTTCATTCACAGCAAGATTACCCGGCTTTAGGTCCTGTGGTGCAA
This sequence comes from Platyplectrum ornatum, assembly GCA_016617825.1. Classification (NCBI taxonomy): domain Eukaryota; kingdom Metazoa; phylum Chordata; class Amphibia; order Anura; family Limnodynastidae; genus Platyplectrum; species Platyplectrum ornatum. The sequence continues at coordinate 1,280 of JABWIB010009385.1, read as the reverse complement.
AAAACAACAAGTAGTATATTTTAATAATGATTGTTAAATTGTTTGTCTTCCCTAGCCTTTTCTGTCATCTCTATTAAATCAATAATAAATAAATATCTAGGGGATGATATAAATGAAATTGGAAAAATATGGTCATGTTCTAATTTAAAGATTAACTAGTTTTTGTGTTTTTTTTTATTTTTGAGGACCAGATTAAGTACTATAAATAAGCATATTGTGATATATAGTTAGTTACTTTTATATTTCATCTTAATATTTGTATTGCCAATGAATAAAAATTTTTATATCATCCAATCACAAATACCGTGTTTCCCCGATAATAAGACCTACCCTGAAAATAAGACATACCCTAATTTTTGTAAACCAGTCCAAAATAAGCCCTACCCCGAAAATAAGCTCTAGTGAATTCCCCAGGACTTGGGGCATAATGGGTATAAAAACAGGACTGGGGGGGCATGATGGGGATAAAAGCAAGACTGTTTATATAAATCTCTGTCAATGTAAATTAAAATAAGACCTACCCTGAAAATAAGCCCTATGGTGTTTTTTTGGACCAAAAAAATAATAAGACAGTGTCTTATTATCGGGGAAACACGGTAGGTAGTGCCAATATGTCAGCCCATTGATGCCTTGAAAGCCATAACGGCGGAAAGAGTGTCAGCCAGGAGATGAGATGTGCACAAGCTCCTCTCTTACAGTAGCAGTGTACTTTTACATTTGATTCTAAGTATGAGTTAGTTAACTACTAATAATAAACTAACATTAATACAAACAGTGCTGGTACAGTACGGACAGCCTTCAGCCAATGTAAGCTTATTGTCATTATTTTTCTGAGCTGTGCAGAGATAGAGTACTCGCTGTGCAATTGTAACAAAGCACACATACCAAATCAGCTACTGTCGAGAATGGAAAATTATTTGTTTTAATATCATATCTGAATCTTCATTTACAAATCGGAGTGCTCTACCTGTAGGTATCTTTGTTAAATGCCACCTTGTGTGCAATTTATACTATTTCTAGTATTCACTTTACCCAGGGTGCACCTCCTATGAATATTGGGGAGAAGAGCCAGTCTCAGTACTAGCCTTCTTTAGTGCCAGGTCTCCCTATTTTCTCCCCTCTCCTCATATACAGATAAAACAACGCAACGCGTAAATGTAATAAATAATAAAGGATTGACAGCTTACCCTGTGGATTATACCAGCTGAATGGATGTACTGCAAAGAAACAAATACAATAAGAAAAATGAATGTGTGATGTCACCAAACAAGGTAGATCTA
>JABWIB010009384.1:7589-18990 GCA_016617825.1 Platyplectrum ornatum | reverse complement strand
TGCAAACACTGACATTCATTTTACCTCCCCTGCAATTCATCATGGTTTTACCCGCTCTTGAAAAATCTTTGGATTGGAACAATTTATCTTATAGTGTATGTCCAGCTTTAGTCAACAGTGCCTAAAGTCTCAATCTTGTCCAATAAGAGGATTCACCACAATTTTAGAATGATTTCTATTGATATTCCAGGTCTATATTACTGAATAACCAGAGAAACAGAATACCTGTGCTATCTTTATCAGAGTAAGTTGTAAGGGAATGTTTAGGGTCCTTTCTTCATGCTGGAAATCTGCCCGGTCATATGAATTAATCATTATAACCTCAGCTCTTTTCATATAGTTTGCAGTGTTCATATTAGTAGAGAAACTGCCAAACCAACCAAATTTTATATTGTGAATATAAAATAGGCATCAAATATCTACAGAAGATAAATAATTTCTATTTTACTATGGACTTCTGAAGGTTTTATGAATGATCCACATTCTCCGAAGCACTTGGGTTTAACTTCCCTCCTATTACTGTACTTAATAAACAAACCTGCTTTACATCAGCTATGTCAAAGTTATTGTGACTTGTAACTTATTGGCTATTCATTGATTCATTAAACAACATTAAATTGTCAAAACATGGTTTTTGGTTCGCTGGACAGGAAACGTTTCAGTTTGTATTTGGGATGTTGCCTACGTCTCATGCAGCTCTACTTCTAGGGAAATGATGCCTTGTTTATTTTTGTGATATTATAGAAAAAGGAGCACGCTGGATTATTTGCAGATGGTGCTTTGTGCAAGAGACTTTACTGGATACAATTTGCATCTATTAAATACACTGCTTACATAGTAAAAACAACATTGCATTCTATAGCAAGCGCACGTGCTGTCACCCCCTTGTGAAATATAGACACGCTGGAATAATTATGGTATTTCATCTGCTTTCATTTATACACAATGCACTTTATTTCTAATTACAACACATTATACTTACAGTTAGCTGTTTATGTCCAAAATATGCTAAAAAGAGAATAATTTCTGCTTGACAGCAGGCTTGTAAGTAGGCTGTTCCTTAGAAGATTTAAGCAATATTATTATTTAACGCAGGGCTTGAAGTGGGGGTGTATACAGGGGTATGCCCTACCGGCACTTCTCCCACTGATGTAATTGAAATACTATAAATCTCCATTGACTTCTATTATTTTCTGTGTTTCCATACCGCCACTTCTAAAGGTCCATACCGCCAATTCTAAATTTCCACTTCGACCACTGATTTAACATTTTTATTACATTGCTAATACATATAATACATGGCTTGCATAGCATGTAATACATTGCATTGCATACTTTAATACATTGCATATCATTCTATTAAGCATAATGTTTATTATTTCAATGCAAACATTTACATACATTTATTTATGTATTTCAGAATCTCAGTATTCTCGATCTACTTCAGCAATTATAAGGGTAAATGGACAAACTGGTAGGCCTGAGATTTTTTTGTTTTGTTTTTTTAAATAAATAATAAATTTCGGCCCGATCGCTGATGGAAGAGGCGAAGCTTGGGTGGAGTCACGACATGGGATGGGTGGGGTAAGGGCGGGGCTTGGGCGGAGCTATTGGGCATAGAGCCTGTTGTTGATTTATTTGAATCCCACCACTGCCCCCAAAACGACCAGTAAAACGACCAATAATGAATGAATGATGAATTTGGTGACATCACCTCTCAGTTTAGACAGGACTGTCCAAATCGTGGCAGGACTTAGGTAAAAGATTGTGTGTTTTTCAATATATAAAATCAGTTGTAGGTAGAGTTTAGCCAAGAAGAAATTGGACCTTATTTTCCAATTAATCTTGTGCAACACCAGGTACAACAGCTAGTAAACAATATAAACCTCCCTTTAGACAGGCTGGAATCAGTGGACTTCCAGCAATAATTCATTTCTCACTAATACTGTTCAGTTTCGGACATCAGTTTTTGTAAACAAAGCTCAACAAATGCAAACAGTTCCCACAGAGCAGAATATTTAAAATAATGTTAGCTTTGGAAGCAGAATTGTAGAATCAATGTTGCATTCACCTAATATGAAAGTTAAGTTTGGTGTCTCGAGACAGAACTACATGGGAAATAAATTACAATGAGACCATTTCACAGCACAAAAGTTTCAGTTTCACCATTGAGGCCTATTCACTCTTCTAGAATAAAGTAGGTACTATGAGTTAAAGGTATGAGAGGTATATATTTCTGTAGGCTGTATATATCATGTATCTTGGTTTAATGTCTGGGTAATATCTGTTTGGGCTGGGCCATTTGTAATCAAGAAATGAAATGTGGGGCTAATGCTACTGGTGAATATGATACTTTTGTTCTTCATCGGGAAATATAGGCCTGGCCTTGAAAAGGAAAGATGATGTTCCTGCGTACATCACTGATACCTAATGGGAAACATAAGACTTGGTGGGACTTACAGAAGCTAATCACAACAAGCTGTATATTCACTGACAATTTATGATTAAAAATGTTCAATTACTGTTTCAAATTATGCTTCAGTTATGTGACTACTATTAAAACCTATTTTGGAACTTTCCTTTTCCTGATGGCAAGTGTTTTATTTTGCTACTGGCTAATAGTACTAAGGAGTATGCAGGAGTGAATTAATGAATATTAGGTAGGTAAGTCTGTATAACGTAACCACTTTTTAATGTTTTATAATTTTTGTTATTGTGTTTATGTAATTAAGATGTTTGTATGCTGGAAGTAGTAATTACTCTTTTTTTATCACACTACTATTTAGTTTTATGTTGCCTAAATGTATTCATTATGCTGTCCAAACTCTAGAGATAATGTTGTACAAGTATTTAAATCTCAATATTTAGACCAGAATAGCCCAGGCTATCTATCTATCTATCTATCTATCTATCTATCTATCTATCTATATATATATATATATATATATATATATATATATATATATATATATTGGACTGAACAATTGACTGTTGCTGTTAATTGATATCTCATATGTCTTGCAGTAGTCTACCCTTAATACATATATTCTGGATATTGTGAGTGCTAAACATCAACACTGTATTACCCCACTCTATTCTATATTGGATTCAAATTAGTACAATGCTTGTAACTATTGTGTGTGATGGCAACTCTCTCTTTTTCATAAAAGAATTACTGTCCGTTGGTTTAACATGGTTTTCACTTTCATCTCCTGTGTAGATTGATAAGTTCTTGATGTTTTCTCAATGTTCAAAGTCTTTTTTTCGAGAAAAGGACTTTGAACATTGAGATAACAGCAAAAACTGATTATATCGGCTAAGAACAAGCAGAACACATGACGGCAGAACTGTGAGTGGCATAATTCCTCTCCACATATGGGAGTGCGTGATATCACGGGGATAAAGTGTTTTTGTTTTTTTTGCACTGCACATATTCATTTATAAACTGTACTTAGTGGATTTTGAACTTAGTTGTCACAATCACAATTGGGTTGTGATCTCACCAGTACAGACATTTATTGTATCTTTGTGTTTGAGTGTGGGTATATGTTGTACACCTTTCAATACTGTACCTATTTATCTCTTTTACGGGAAATCTTTGTCTTGGTAAACAGCCCGCACACAACATATAAGGCTGCATGACTAACAAATCAGGGAACCCTTAACCATACACACAAATAGGTTAGTTGTATACTGACAAAACGTAAAAAAATTATGAACAAAGTAGAGAACCTGGATCAGCAATATTCACTGCAAAATGAACATGTAAGTAAATAGATGTCATAGTTTGTAATAGTGAACTAGATCATGCAGCCTGGGAACAAGGAACGTTTATTTTCAGGTTATAAAGCCTGTTCTTAAGTGGAAACTGGCATTATCATTTACAATTGAACATTAGGGGGGAGTAGGGATGTTGCCCATAGCAACCAATCAGATTTGAGCTCTCAGTTTTATCTTACATACTGGAGAATGTGAGCTCCAATCTGATTAATTGCTATGGGCAACATCCCCTCTTTTCAATTCCCCTGCAAACTCCCTGCTTAGTGAATTTAGGCCCAGGTATTTACAAAGCAAGGTCCACCACGGAAAACTGCTGATGGATCACTAAAACACTAATGCAGACATAATCAAATAAAAAATCTAGGAAAAAAATCAAGTAAAATATTATCATGGAACACCACTAAGGAGACAAACATTAACAAAACAGTAAAAAAAAGAACAATAGCTAAACTTGACATGCACAGTAGTTTTCAATCTAGGACTTATCTCTTATCAATCTAGGACAATCTAGGCTCTCTCCTCGGCAAATGTTGGGAGGTATGTAAGACCTTGCAGGACTGATAAGTATGAGTGGACTGCAGTATTCATTTTAGTAAATACAGCACCAAGAAAAATACAATACTACATATACTTATCTAAAATGTAACAGGTATGAATGTGCAGATATAATCCCCATATATTCATATATATATATATAGATGCAACTACCGCCACGACTGCCATTTTATTCATGGGCAGATGACTGATACTCTGTATTGTGTATATAGTTCAATGGTTTAATGCATGTATTGAGTATAGATCACTGTGGGCTCAATCTATTCCATACAGGTCATTATGGGCTCTCTGTATAGTGTAAATATATCATTTGTGGAACCACTGTGTTGTGTATTATTCTTATTCTTATGTCACTGGTGGAATCTCTGTATCATGTATAATTCAGTGGTGGAATCTCTGTATTGTGTATAATTCAGTGGAGGGAACCCTGTATTGTGTAGCCAATCATATTCACACATTCAGTTTCATTTTACATACTCATTTAGTTTCATTTTACATCCTCACTTTCCAATATTCCTGCAATCTCCCTGCTTAGTACATTTAGGCCCAGGAGTGGAGTGAGTAACTCTGCTACAGTGTTTAATAAATATAACACATTGGGGTATATTTACTAAGCAGGGAGATTGCAGTGAAATTTGAATTTGGGGAAGTTCCCCATGGCAACCAATCAGATTTGAACTCTCAGTTTCATTTTACACTCTGGAGAATGTGAACTCAAATCTGATTGGTTGCCATGGGCAACTTCCCCAAATTCGAATTTCACTGCAATCTCCCTGCTTAGTAAATATACCCCATTAAGAAGAACGGGCCGGATATGTCATAAGTTGTTTACATGGATCATCATGGTAACAGTAGTTTTAATCCATGGTTTGTAAATAGCAAGAACTTCATTTTCATTAGATAAGCCTAAATTAACATTTATATATTCCTCAACCTGAAACTGGCAGAGAATCTAATAGTATGATCCTGATAACTGTCTACACTGCAAGCTTCCATCCCAGCTGCACTGGCTGCCATGAGGAGAAACATCTGTCCATCAGCAATCAGGGGGGGCTGTAAATTGTCTGTAATTGACAGATTAGCACTGTTGGTCGTACTGGCAGGCTGTACAATGGTTCTTCAGAAGATTATATTGAGTCGGCATGAGAGGACATCAAGGAGATATGCTAGTGCTGTAGAAACTCTTAAACTGTCTATTCTTCAAGTCATTTTTTGCTAATTGTTTACTATCTGGTGTAAGCAATTTAGTAGATATGTACTTCATGTGAAATGCCACACCACCTTGTGTAGTGACATATAGGAATTTCACAGTTTGTAATTAGTTTAGTTATTATACATTATTTCTTGTTATACATATATAAAAAGCTTAATTTGTCAACATACTGTGATTTCAGTTCTGATTATTGAGAAACACAGTTATACGTATTGAAGAGTTTTCATATTTCCTCTCATTAACAGCAATAAAAAAAAGATAGATTGAAAATGTCTGCAGCATACAACATCACTCTCTGGACGATAAAGGGTAAAGTAAGTGCAATGAATGGATGCATTTGGTTTATATGCGGAAATGTCATTAGATTGGAGGATATTGGTATGAGGAAATTTTAATGAACAGAAGTTTGGTTGGCATGTATATAATTGCCATAAATTCATATATGATGAAGATGGTTTGCAAATAATTTGAGAGTTGAGAGATAATAAAAACCATTGTAACAGTAACGCTGGTCAGTATCTGTGTGCAATTCAACATGGTGTTTCCCACTTGCAAGTAAGCTCAGTAGTCATACCTCCCTTCCTGTGGCCATATGCCTAACTATATTTGGTTTATTATGCGCGGGACACTAAAGACCAATCCAGGTGATCAGGGTTCCTTGTTGTATTTGTTATCTTTTTGAAAATGGCCTCTCCATATTGTAAATGGAAAATTGTTTTTGTACTGTGCAAACCTGCCATTTCTACAGAATGTTCTTCTTCCCAATGATTGTTCATTGTTTGCAGTGATGTTTGTATGTTGTACTTTGTTTACCTCAGTGATTTTTGTAATAAAAATATTCAACACACAATAGTCATACCTACCAACATAACAGGACCGGTGCGCATGACACACAAGCTCCGGCCCTTTCCCCCTCCGCCTCCGATCCCACCAGACTCCGCCCCTTGCCACGCCCACGGCTCCTTACTGCCCAAGCCACGCCTCATTTTGGTGCAGTGGCTCACGGCAAAGGTGCCCTTAGCAGGACAAACTGGGAGCTGGGAGGGACAGCGGGACTAAATGTATAAGTCTTATGTATGGAGGGTTGGCGCTCTCTTATGCTTTTTATTCCTTTTATTTACACAGTACTTTAGATGTTCATAATATCAAGTCCACCTTTTAAGTCAATATTATTCCTCCTCTTCAAAAAACAATTATATATACAGGAAAGAAAGAAAAAAACGATCTCCTCGTTTTGATCTCAGATACGGTAAGAATTGCACTAACGTTTTATAGACTTGACCATTATCCCATCGGTAGGTTGTTGCTCCTTGATTTCTCCCCAAAAAGTTCGTGTTTAGAAGGGCTGTGAACATCAAGACAGCTCTAGTCCAAAGTGTAAGAAGGAAGGAACCCCCAAAGAACCTCTTAAAAGGTTTTCACAGATGTGGAACCAGTTGCATATGTAAATCAGAAAAAAAGATGTAGGAATATGAGACAAAAGGAGTAGGGAATATGAATCACCCCTTACATCTTCATTTTATACAGCATCATAACAACAACATAGGGGAATAAGAAAGATAGAGTCACTGGAGGAGGAACGACTGCTAAGAGAGGCTTGCCAAAAAGGAGATGGAGTATATCACTTTGAATCTGTATCACTGTATTTAATTGTCACATCATTTTCATTATTTATCTATCACTAGAAGAAATTAGGGTGGAATATATGTATAGAAGTTTAAGACTTGGGATCTAAATAGTAGTATATCACAGCGAGTTGAATCAAAAGTAATGTTGGATATCACAGTGAGTTGAATATAATGTATAATAAGTAGCTAAATCAAAAGGAATGTTGTATATATTTACACTATGTACATGGGATCTGAAAGCAACTAAATCAAAAGGAATGCTGCATACACAACAACACTAAACATAGCGACTTGGATATTTTGTGTAAAAGTAGCTAAATTTAAGGAATGGGGTATATATTAACACTGTATCCAAGGGAATATAATGGAAGTTGTACATGGAAATGGACACTTATGATGACGTCAGTAGTACCTACCTTGATAAGGGCTTAACAGCCGAAACGCGATGTACGGTGGTTTTGAATAGGGACTTCCGGATTTTGATTTCGTGGTGAGATCAGGGCTTGAAGTGGGCCGGGACTTCTCCCGCTAAGCCACGCCCCTTTTTCTAAGCTCTGCCCCCTCGGGACTGCTCTGCCCCCTCAGCACCCCTCAAACTTTAGTTTAAAAAATCACAGGTTCGGAGGGAGCGGGGCTTATGTAAGGGGCGGGGCTTAGCGCCATGCCGCCACCTTATAATCCCCACTTCGAGCCCTGGGCCCTTAGATACTAATGTAAGATTGGAAACATGGAAGTTTTAAAGATTTTTATTGTGGAAGAAATAAATTGGAAAAGCTGCATATGATCAAGTCTATAAAACGCGAGTGCAATACTTATCTAATATGAGATCAAACACTGTATGAACACGCTTTACAAGAAGATCATTTTTTTCTTTCTTTCCTGCATATATTATCGTTACTTGAAGAGGAGGAATGATATTGACTTAAAAGGTGGACTTGATATTATGAACATCTAAAGTACTGTGTATATAAAACGAAGAAAAAGAATAGGAGAACGCCAACCCACCATACATAAGACTTATACTAATTGTGTAGACTGTGATTTTATCAGAGTTGTTTTGTGGGTGGTAAGTGATTCACCCTTAGGGGGCTTCACTGGAAGCGCAGGAGGTGGATACGTTTGAAAAGTTTGTATTCTTCTCCTAAAAGATCACAGCACTATTGTTCATCAGTATGGCTGCACACTACAATGAAATGCATTCTATTTAAATGAAAAAAGGGGCATTTTCTCATTTAAATAGAGGCAGTAGCATGGGATGTGAAAATGACCTGTTTCCTTTGGTTATGAGAATGAAATATTTTATTTTATGTTAAATTAACATAATGATTTATGAAGGGGAATTTTTTTTATTATTACTTAGATTTTTCTTTTTAGCTTTGTTAAAAATACCCGTGTAGTGGCATATTTACAATTTTAATTTTTCAATGCTATAAAATTAAGCATTAAATGCCCCATTTAAATAGTAGGAAAGCGCAGAGACTGCAGCTGTAAAGAATAGAATTGGAACTATTCATCTTCTCACACGTGGCTTTTGCAATTGTATCTCAATGTTGCCTGCAAAAAATCTGTCAAGGTCTATCAAACTGTGAGGGGATCTTTTGTGCAAAGGTCTCTTTAAGTCCTTCCACAGGTTTTCAATGGGGCTGAGGTCTGGACTGGGCCTTTCCAAGACTTTGATCTTCTCCAAAGGAATTCCATAAGTGATTTGTATATGTTCTTTGATTGTTTTTCTATTGGAAAGTTAAATTCCTTTCATCTTTAACTTTCTGGAAGTGGCCAACAGGCTTCATGTAAAAATATCTAATTCCTCTACCCTGACTAGAGCCCCAGTAAGAAGCCAACCCAGAGCATATCATTACCATCAGGGCTCGAAGTGGGGGTGTATAAGGGGGTATGCCATACCAGCACTTCTCCCACTGATGTTATTAAAATACTACAATCAATCAATTGACTTCTACTATATTCAGTGTTTCCATACTGCCACTTCTAAATGCAAAATGGCTAAGGACACGGATGTGGGCATGTGCAGATCGCCACATAGCGGCGCCTCTGCCAGACTGAAAGGTGGATGTGCTGCTTATAATAAAGTCCTGTGGTTGCAAACGTTGCAGCCTCTGTGCATATGTCCTCTTCTGCAAGGCAAAAGGCAACCACCATGTCCTATCCAGAGGTGTCAGTTTTGCTAACACATGGACCACTGAATAGGACGTTCTGTATGCATGCAATACGTCTGTACCAAGAGCCCTGGATCAGCTGCCCTGTCTAAATCAGTACCCATCAACAATAAGATCCTTGTGGAGATAGTTTATCCCAAAACAATGTAATTAGAGAACACTGAGAAAATCCTACAGGAACAGCTGATCTCTAGCTCGGGTTAATCCCTATTGTTGGTATGCTAATTATATTTCTACATGATTTTAATGTGGTTGGATAAGTCTGAACACAGCCGAAGTCCAATTATGAAAGCATGCGCACAATGTTGCAACCAGGAGATTGCAAATTGCATATTTCATGCTTCCTAAATACTTTGACATTTAAAATCACTTTATGCCACTCTGTGAATGATAGTGTGTTGTAATATTTTAAGTAATCACAATATGTTGTGAGGGGACCTAAATGCTTTCAAATTCACAATCATAATTGTGTCAATTTATACAAATATTGTGTCATCAACCTGGCCGAAAATCCATCTGCCAAGATGGATGAAGTACAAGAGACAGAAAAGACAATTTCTTGAATATCAGACTGAGAAAAACAACAGCTTGAGTCTGCCGAAGTGTTTAAGCCAGAGCTGGAACGGATACATTTTGTGGTGAACCATTAAAAATTTTTCCCTGTTTATGAATTATGAAAATATCACAATTTAAAAATATTATTATAAATGGACCTGATCCAGAATTTTTATTGCTCCAAATGCCCATGCAGTGTATCCCCTATGCTCTCTCTCTCTCTCTCTCTCTCTCTCCATATATATATATATATATATATATATATATATAAAGAATAAAATATTTGAGATCAGTTTTTCATGGAGAGAAACACCTTTTCTCATTTAAATATCAGGGAACTGATCTGCTAGACTGAGCAGCTGTGGCGTCATAGGTGGCCCAAGGCAATGGCAGATGGATGGCAGCCTAGGGCCATGTGACAGGGCCTCGCACTGCCACACTCCCCTGTCGTGACTCGCAACAATGGGGGATTGGAGGGGGAATCACAGGCGATGGGAGTCCGCATTCTAATATTTTTTTTTGTCTGGGGCCCTGAAAAGCCTAGGACCACCTCTATGTGGTGTCACCAGGGTTTGTGTCACCCAGTGCATTAATTTTTGTGTTACCCCCATGAACCTCATGCCACAATATAATTCTTAGTAAAAAAAATGTTATTGGATTGGTTACTTCAAAATTCACATTAAATGTAGAATTTAATAGGCGAGATAGGTGAGAGAAGTAATACGACTGGTGTTATAAGGAAGTGGGGTGTGGAAATACCCTCTTTGGATCCTACTTGCCATCACCAATGGTGGGATGTGAAGAATTTGGTATGGAAGATAACCAGGGAAGGATATGTATAGGTATCTACAATCTACAATATGTACACTCTCCACCTCTCACTGCTTAGATAGAGGTCACCATGTTCAGCCCAGAATTCTGCTTAGCATACTGGACCTTCCTAAGTGAACCATTTCAGGAACCATTTCTGCAAGCAGGGAAGGGGAAGTTAGCTGAGGTTTGCTCCTGCTAGGAAAACTGTAGCATTGGGATGGACCTTTTGATTTTTATTACCAAAATGTGTACCTCCAGCAACTGGCACGAGAAGAGGGAGGTTAAGGGGACTTCATTGAGTAAAGTGGGTTTTAGCATACTCTGGAAGAACTTATAATAGGAGCAACCCATCTGATCCGGGGCTCTTGCCATTTGGTGTAGTTTTTAATGCAGTTACCAGCAGTTACCAGGGTTTAGTGGTACAGAAGTGCTGGAAAGGGGAGCTAAGTTGTAGAGTGACTGATAATGCTTGAAAAAGTTTAGCCATAGCCTCAGATTCCAGGACCATCTCATCATCTGTGATTTAATCTTATATTAGTAGTAACTGGTTTCACGTTATTTTTGTACAGGGTTAAGGTATGGTTCACTTATAGTGGTAGTATATGTACATGTGTACAGTCAATATTCATATATTGCTTATAGTGGCTTACAGTTGTTGTGCGATCGTGCGTCCGAAGTTCTCT
>JABWIB010009382.1:14710-25148 GCA_016617825.1 Platyplectrum ornatum | reverse complement strand
TAGATAGATAGATAGATAGATAGATAGATAGATAGATGATAGATAGATAGATAGATAGATAGATAGATATGAGATAGATAGATAGATAGATAGATAGATAGATAGATAGATAGATGATAGATAGATAGATAGATAGATAGATAGATAGATAGATAGATAAATATTCTCTCATGAGAGACAAAGACCACCAAACTCATTTCACCTGGAAGCAAAGACTAAGAGAAAATCTTGGTCCCTGAAGTACAACTCTGCTTCTTTATCTAGTAAGCTAAACAAATCATTTATTTTTTCTATTAAACAACGCAGTGTGGATAGATTGGGTGATGACTAGCTATCACACAGCAAATATCAAGGTTAACAAAAGTCACAGACGAACCTTTAAAATAATTTAGAGTGGGGAAAGAAGAAAAAGTGCACTGCGCTTTTCACAAAAGAATTAACCCTAGTCTTTTTGAAAGTAGGGCAAATATCATTTTGATTTTTTACAGTTACCATACGTGCACTCTAAGAAAGTATATTTATTTTAGTACTACTCTAAATGATTTAATATATTATTTTCGAACAAAACAATGTAAAGAATACGGACCTTCTGTGGATGGGGGCATAATTCAGAGCATTCAGATAAACTAGAATGGCCATGTGCTTCTTCTACAGTAAACTGCAGTTTAAAAGTATAAATTACCATATGACATGCAAAAGTACAACTTACCATATGACATATATTAATAGCAATTATCTCTACATGCCACAAAAACAGATGTGCTCGTGCAGAAAAATGTTCCATGTGTTTGTTGTTCTGCCTGCTGGCCCGGACCTGTACCCCCCACCCACCAACATTATGCTAGGAGGGCCATTTAAATGAAGGGATTGGGGAGGGGAGAGGGTGGAAACGTGCGGCCAGTGGTCACACAGCTGCTAGATCTCTATATAGACAGTATATGCAGATGTGGAATTCCGGAGAAGACGTGGAAAAGACTGCTATTTAGTGTGTTCGTAAATGCATAAGAAAAACCATTACATGTTCTTGTACCTTTCTATTTCTTTCCAATGTATGCAATATAGTTAGCCACTATAAGTTTATATATTGCATTTTCTTTATATTCAATAGAGATACTTACAATAAGAGTCTTCTGTTATTCTAAGCTGTATAAATGAGTGATGAATTGATAATGGTGATTTAGAGTACACCACAAGGCATGACCCAGCCTCAGTACACTCAGAGCAAAATCTTGTTTGCTTAAATTATTTGTTTCTTCTGCCTAATGAATGTAATTCTAATATACAAGTGATAACACTGGCATTTCTTTGAAATGTTGATTTAGTTTAATTATGAAAATCACCAAGGTATTTTCTGGCTGCGGCATCACTCCCTGTACTAAGATTAATCACATCAACATCATTCATTTAATCTTCAAAAAGGAAGCAGTTGTCCACAAGAGCTTTCAAATAGCTTCATTAGTGCAATTTTTTACACTCAAACACTAAGCCGGCAGCAACTGATTAAGACTAAGAAAGATCATTGTATTACTCCACGGCATGTTCTAATTGTTTACGTGTGTCATCATTGTACTTTGCCTGTGTGAATTTCCATGTGCCTGGTGGTCTGGCATGCAACACTTCACATACACCAAAATGATTTGGTTTCGGTTAATGATCTTGGCACATTAAGTAGTAAATTACTACTACAGAGCAAAACATTATTGGGACAATGATTACCTGTTGTTTCTCAGTCAGGCCTATTTGGGTCCAAAAGGATTTGATGGCAATCCGTGTGAAGAGAGCTCATCAGCATAATGATGGACCAATCAGAATGTCTTGTGGAAAGCCTGCGCTTATTATGTCACTGACTGTCATCTTGTGGCAACATACACCCCAGTTGGCATGAGTCCAGTGTGTATTGTAGAAAGAGATAACTGAGGTAAAGAAGTGTAGCAGTGGCCATAAGGATACCCAGGGCGCACAGAAAAAGTGAGGCAACCATGAGTAAAGTGACAACCAGTAAATTGTCTGTAAAGAACATTTTTTTCCCTGGGTAATAGGTGGAGCCATGAGGAGGAAACCACCAGGGAAGGAGAGAACACTTTAATTGGTCCCCAAGCAAGATCCTCAACCCCTTGGGCAATAAGAACTTGGTACTTGGCTCTGGAAATTGTGACACCTTGCCCCAAGTGAGATCCTCTAACTCCCTGGCTAAACCTGATCACCTGGACCATGGTCATAACATTCACAAGGTGCCTTCATACAGGAAAAGACCATTTATGGAGGACCATGGACAGTTCCCCCCTAGTACCATGTATTTTCTCACTAATTCAGTATCTTTCCAAAGCCACTTCTGATTGTTAAAAAATGTGAGTGGTTAGACTTGTGTGGACTGGCACCTGTAAGATCATGATACATGGGAAGTGAAGGACTTCCCAAGGCATGGTAAGTGCTGCCTATTTTTCCTTACCCTATTTTGTTACTGTCTATGTTTTTGAACTGGTTCCCATCTATTGACAAACTCCTACATGGTTGACTATGACCACACAATCCTAAAATCTTTGCATGCACAGCACTTCTGAATCTAGAACACTATCTAGAAGGTTGTCACGTCACAGCATTGTAAAACATTCCAGCATTTACCCCAGGATTGACTGAAGTGTGTTTCGATCTATAATGTTTATGGATCTAGAACCTGTGAACTGAGTTAGCATAAATAGGATGCAGTGGTATAACTATAGAGGGTGCAGGGGATGTCATTGCTATGGGGCCTATCAGAGACAGTTAATCAGTTAAATAGTCATCGATCATAAATTTGTCATCTATGGCATGTTCTAAACCTGTGTATAACTCTCCCTAGACTGTGCATTGTATGAGATGTACTTCTCTCTTGCATGTAGCTGCTGTGATTTATGGAAGCCACGATCCCCGTCTGAGACAGTTAACCAGTAACCCATATACCCGGCTGTACACCTAATGGCATGTTCTACACTTGTTTAGGATCTTCCTTAACTATGTATTATGTTATATTCTTCTGCTTTGAACTACTGCAGCCTTGATCCCTGGTATATACACTGTGATGGGGAGATATATATATATATATACCCCCAATACACCGAGATTTATATATTTCTGTATACCCCAACACACCGAGATTTAGATTTATATATATATATATCCTCAACACTAACATCCCCCCCCCCCCCTTAACCACCTTCTATAATTTCCACCTTGGTGGAGACCTTGGGGGCCCCATTAAAAATCCTCTTATGGGGCCCCAAGTTCTAGTTATGTCCCTGATAGGATGTGTGGTATGACAGTTTGGATCTGGTAATATGCGAATAATTAAATATGCATCTAACATTATATATTATTTAAAACTGTTGATTTAAAAAGTCAAGTCGGTCTGACCCAATACCTTGAATGTAGCTATAGGACGCTGCAGCGCTGTCATCTGCTGGCAGATTCTTTATAAGCAGATTCAGAGTGCTGAGCTGGCAGCTTAGTACTGATCCATTGGCAGACAGTGAAATTAAACTAAAGTGGAATATAAAATCTAGGGATGCACACAACCCAGATATTCTGTATTTATATGTTGGTGTAGATGAATGAACATTACAGAAAAAATGTGAAAAAGATAGCACGATAAAGCTTTCCTGAACATAAGGTTTGAGATTTGGATTTGAGACCATTGATTTAATAAATCATTTTCAAATCATTTTTTTTTTCATCTAATATGACGAAAAGCCTTATTTTAATGTGGCAAATGCTCTGAAACATTAGCTTTATGGGACTGGAAACTAGATGGTTAATGTTAATTAGATTAATTAATTCACATCAAAATCATACTAATTGCTGGGATTTCCCAAAGCAAGAGAGAATTTAGTTTTCATTTGAGAAAGAGTAAATCAAATCTGTACAATATTAATATGTGTAGTTGTTAGTGACAGATTATACACATTTTTATTAATAAAACGACTTAACTACATATTACATTTCTTAAATATAATTCAATAATATTCTTTCTAACCAATGAAATAAAAGAAAGATGTTTTTACTAAACATTGAGCGCAATGATTTCACCTGTCTCACCACTTTTTCACATCTTTCCATATATCTTCATCAAATATTTAAACCCTGGCAAATGACCACTCTGCTTGGACTCTCTTGCAGAATCCTTGATGATGTCATGGAAATGTTAAATCCATTATGCTAAACTAGGGTCGTCATCCAATCTGATCTCTTGCTATTCTCATCAGAAAAATAGCAGAAAGATATTTTTACATAGGACTTAGTCTAAATTCAAATCTAGACCATATGCTTCTGCGGGCTTCTACCATCTCAATCAAGACTAATAAATATTTCACAATATTAAACATTCTATTTCCATAAATCTATTTTGCCTTGGAAACTGCATAGGAAGTTTAAAATTAAACATGTAATTAAATAAAAACCTGTTCCTTACATCATGTAGCAAATAAGACATCACTGATATTTTAAGAAGCCTTAAATTAACATTTTAATTATTTCTCATTTCTGTGTTTTAATTGTAGCACAAATGTTTTATTGTATCTTCAATACAGCCTGGTATGTAAAGCACCATAAGTGAAATGTGTGCATTGCTGGACAAATTGGTGGGATTGTAATAATCATTTAAGGATGGCATAGATCTGTCTGGCTATCAGACTGTTTGTTAAGAGCCAGGAAAGTCATGCAAACCTGTGGGCCCAGTTCTAGTCTTTTACTTATTATTAGTAGTAGTACTAGTAGTTGTAGTAGAAGTAGTAGCAGTAGTAATAGTGGACAGGATAAACATGTCCACAAAAGGGCCATTATGCTTGCAGAAAGCAGATCCATGAGATACAGTATCCAAAAATGGAACAAGATGGGTTCAATCCAAGAGGTAGGAGGAACAGGTTTTGTAATTGTACAGTATGGCTGGGCTATGCTATGGATCAAAATTCCTTTCATGTATGGGAAGTATCCTTTCCATCAGCAGCAGAGAAGTCAGGATCTCATGGTGTAACCATCTGAGAACTCTGCTACTGCTGTGATTGGAGCTCCAAGTGCAAGGATAGTAGAGGTCTGGATTCAATCCAGTATTAGTAGTATTGGCAGTATGTAAAATATACATATGCTATCTAGATTATATGTAAACTCTAAATGTGGCGCCTGACGGCTGTTCTTTCCAAAACTAGTGACCAGAATATGACACCTTGTACAACATCCGGATACAATGTCACAAACATTAATAGCATATCAATATAATATATCAATAGAATATATATAATATCAAGCATGAATATATAATCATAGTAGGAATAGGCAAATGAGCTCATGGCTGGCTAATTAATGGGGGTCATGGCTGGCTAATTAATGGGGGTCATGGCTGGCTAATTAATGGGGGTTTTATTTGGGAGGTACTGTTTTCAGATGTTCGAAATGAGACACTTGGCTGCAGTCAAAACATATGTGGATCTTATGCGCTCCCACTATTCTGTGCCAACCAACCTGTCACACTGAGACAGAGACAGTGTGACAGACACTGCAGATCCTCTATTAGACTGTGTAAAGTGCTGCTGTGACAGGCTCAGCCAGTACTTAGCAAGCTCCAACACAGAAGTTGCAGAACCTGGCACACTGCCTGTGTTTAATGTAACCGGCTGAAGATCACTCCAATCTCCCCCTGCTCTTTTCTTCCCTCCCTTCTCCACTCCCCTCCTCTCCTCTTTCCTCTCTTCATGTTAATATTTCATATTATATGCACAGTACAACATTATTGGGATACTGATTATCTATGGATATTTTTTGATGTTTTTTTTGTTTTCAGCAATATTTTACTGTGTGGACCTGATGGTACTGTCTTTTGCGATAGTAGCCAAGGAGATATTAATTTTATTAATAGTCATTTAATTTTCCCCCTATATCACCTGTTTTGCTTTGATGTTTATCTTCAACATACGTATGTACAAAATGTGAAATGTATAGTATATATAGTAAATCAATGTTTGATGTGGCCCCTTCTAATCTTTCACATAGGGCTGCCTCTGATCCTGTAAATCATAGGACAATCTATGCACTCATTAGGACAGAAGTGCTCCTGAAATCTCAAAGGTATTTTATCATATTGAATGTTAAAACACAATGAGATAAAATATGGGGTTTAAATCACTACTATTCATGTAATTTGTTTTTCATATAATTCGTTGTCATATTTCTAAAATGCCACCCTACTTCAGAGTGTAGTAAAAGTGCTTCAAACTAATTAGGATTTAAAGATTTCATTTTATGGGCAGAAAATTTTAAGACTTTTGATTATTAGTATTAATGAAAAACTTGAAATCATGTCAGACTTTTACTAGTAAAAGTTTTTACCCTCTCTATTTCTGATATGCGATTTACCTGTATCTTAATACCATACACTTCAACCACTTCACTGTTCTTAATGACACATTACTAGCACCACATTATTAAAAGCATAATACAGCTAAAAAGTATAATATGATTTTTTACACTGTTAAATTCACCCCATAACGCGAAGCAAATGTCATCTGAAAAAAATAAAAACGTGTTTCAAAACATATTATTTAAATTGTGTCTATTTTTCTTGTTCTTTTTCTTTTAGATAATATGAAGATAAATGAGTGACTGAGACTCTACAAAAAAAAGATTATATTATTGTCAAATCATTTATTATTTCCAAATAAAAATATCCTAATTGTGTCAATGTCTTTACTATGTATACGTGATTTAGAATATACCATCAGAAATGCTTATACTTAATATTGGCTAATTTATGAGTAATGGTTAACTCTTGTACTCTTTATAATATTGCAGCAACTATAGACAATGAAATAAAGAAGGGCCAGCAATACATATTCATCTTTCTCCTCACTATGGATTTCTGAGAATGAGAATGCCCTGTAGCCGTTGGTTGGAGCCCTATTTAGGCTTTTAGGTTTTGCAATAATGGTTATTACAATAATTACACACAGTGCTTGCAGACTTTGTGGTTTTGAATCTCACTGCATTGGAATTGGCATATTTTAATCTTGCATCTACGAAAGTGATTAGAGATTGTGGTACTTTGCTGGACAATCAAAGCACCTTTAAATTAGTATTGAAATCCTGATTTGATGGTACTTGGGCTGGGGTCATAAGGCTGGGGTCTTATGTTTAATACATAAACCCATATAATCCTAAACTTTAGTGGTTGCTGTGAGTAACCTTAGACATAATTTATGTTTTATGTATTAACTTTAATTAACAGGAATATTAGTGTTGGTCCTTGTCCGTAAAGTAGTAGTGATAAAGGAATAGCCCCTTTGATATTGTAAAATGTTTAACTTGGCCTAAGATGAATGATATATTTTGTCACAGAGGTCTTGATAATGAAAATATATTTGTTATATTGATTTGTATTGAGCACTTTTTATATTTTTTCAAAACTATTTTTAACCATTTTACCTCTTTTTTAACCATTTTACCTCTTTTTCTAACCATTTTAGCATTGTTCTTTTGCATAATTCAGTTTTTTGTAAAGTGAGGTTTCTGTACCTATTGTTAAATTTTCCAGAAGCAGATTAAGGCACTTTGCTCCTTGATATGTGTGTTAATATCTGTGGAAATAATGAAAGTATAGCAGAATAAATGTGTGTGTCTGTGTGAATGAATATATGTATGCTCTTTGCTTTGTTTGTTTTACCATGCGGTATGTCTACTCCCTTTCCTGGCATTTGCCTCTCATGTGGACTGAATGGGCCACTTCCTTTTTGAACAAACACCCTTTCTGGAGGGCCTGCAACAGAAATACTGGGGCCAGGTACATGACCCCTGCACCTAGCACCAGTAGAAGTGTGAGAGCAACCAAGACCAGTGCAAGAGCGCAAACAATAACAGCCCGGCCTCTCACACTGCTCAAAAGAGCGTAACACGCACTGGAAACCAATGAGGAGCGGAGACACCCGAGAACTGGGTTCTCTNTTCGGTTCTCCTGTTGACCCTTAACAGTGGGGGGTGATGGGGCCCCCATGAAGTTCGGCTGTCCCCTTTATTCACCCCTGTAGCCAGGCCTGCCTTACTGTGGTCACATTTACACGCCCCCTCCTCATTTTTGAATGCACCTTTACATGATGTGGGGATGCTGAGTAACATTAGTAATCTAAGCTGCAATCAAAGGTTTTTGATTATCTAAAATTACAACTTTTGAGGCTTCAGTAATTGCTGTTCTTCTGCATTTACATCTTTTTAATTATATAAACAATGGAGATGACCCAGAAATTGTTTGGCATACATCCTATTTAGAACCAGAGTTGTTTGGTTTCACCGGAGGACTCATATGTATAGAGGCTGCTGGTTGTACTGTAGCAGCATATACCAGTTTGTACATGTTTTACATGGGATTTTTCTAAATAGTCATAAACCTCTTAGGGGCCGATTCAATCTTCTTCACGCAAAAAATTTCCCCCTAATGGTGTTTAGTTTTCAGTATTGTAAGATATGGGAAAGAGCGCACAACCAGATTTTTCCCATCTTCGCACAGCTTTGAATCGACCCCTTAGAATTTTGCCCAAGCCTACATTGCAGTAATAAGCTTTATTCAAGCATCAAGAACAAAATAACTGTTGTGTAGTTTGTGTAGTTGTGTGTATGCTGACACAGCCTATTAACCTATATAAAAATTACATGTGAATGTAATGAATGAAAACTTTGCACAAATTCTGATATAATCTATATATGTATATATATTCGCTCTTATGTACACATATTTGGTAGATCCTTAAAAGAAAACATAAAAGGATGTCTCTTGATCTGAGCTATTAATGGAATGATTTATTTCCANGTATTTGCATATTTTAATCTATAATGACTAAAATTATTATTGATTTAAATGTGGTACAAACTACAAACATAAACCAAATCCGCCATTCAAAAAAAGACCACATTTTAATACAAAGAATACATTTAATTTTCATCTGTGAAATGTAAAAATTGTAGTCCCAGGGACCTGATCCACAGTGCAGCATCAATCTTTTATCAGGTGGATGCAAAGTGGTCAGTGTCAAAATAATAGGCCACAATGAAGTCCCAACAAATCCATCTAACCCTTTCCTAATCGGCTGTGTGATGGTGGAAAAGTGGACGTTAGTACAAATTTGTATATGATTTCTGGGCATTCCTGGCTCTGTGCGCCTGTATACATCTCTGGAAACAAATTCAAATGTGACTTTTCCTTGTACAACCTTACTGTAGACATGGCATATACTAAAGCAAACACCTGTTTACAGACTATAAAAAAATAGTATAAAAAATAATTTTATAAATGTATATACAATAAATAATAATATAAAAAATATAAAGCACTGAATTCACTAAAGCAGGTATCAGCTGTACAGATTGCCCCCTTATTTATTATTTATTATTAATACTTGCATATTTACCTTTTATGCAAAAAATTTTAGATATATTTTTAATAATTACTTTCTTTTCTTATTTAAACAAAAATAGACTATTTATTTGATTTAAAAAAAGCAGTTAGATGTTAAGAATAGTAAACAGAGTTTACATTTTTAAAAATTAAGACACATATAAAACTAGGTATGTATGAAACATTTCAAAGACTTTATTAAAAAAAAACACCCCAAAAATACATGCATGGCTGAATTCACACAACTTTAAAAAAAAACCCCCCATAGAAACATGTTTAAAAGATACTGAAAAGAACATGACCCACATTTACTATAAGTTTAGAAAACACTGTTTTGTGGAGTGTCAAAACCTTTTCACAAAACCTTTTAATTAATGGATTGAACAAAACAAACAAGAAATGGGGCAGATACCTTAATAAANAGAGCATTAACTGTGCATTTGTAGGCGTGAGGCAAAAAGCGACTGCTGCGCTCAAGTAAGAGCATTGGTTTTTTGCTTTGAAACCCCCAGGAATTGCTTGACTCTGTTTCCATCTTGCACTCGCTGAAACTCTGGATCAGGCCCCAGGTTAATAAATGGAAATGTGTAATTAGAGGAGTAATTTAGCTTTATATGAAAGAGGTGTACACTGCTGGATAGAGACTTTTTATGCCCTATGAGTGAGGCGCCATCATGGCTACACATGGCTTCACAATTGAATTCTGTGGCAAAAGTCAGCCTTTAAATCACATACGCGATATATGAGTTTATAGCTCATAAAAGGATATTTGGTAAAGATAGATAGATAGATAGATAGATAGATAGATAGATAGATAGATAGATAGATATGAGATTGATAAAGATAAATATGAGATTGATATAGATAGATAGATAGATAGATAGATAGATAGATAGATAGATAGATATGAGATTGATAAAGATAAATATGAGATTGATAGAGATAGATAGATAGATAGATAGATAGATAGATAGATAAAGATAGATAGATAGATAGATAGATAGATAGATAGATATGAGATTGATAAAGATA
>JABWIB010009381.1:0-11505 GCA_016617825.1 Platyplectrum ornatum | reverse complement strand
TTTTATTATAATTCTTTTTTTTAAGGTTCGTGTGGATGGATATAATTACACGGGCATGGGCAATTCTACAAGCAAAAAGGATGCTCAGAGTAATGCTGCCCGGGACTTNGTGAATTTTCTTGTTCGGATGAAGGAAGTCAATCCTGCCGAAGTGCCATCAATTGGGGTGTGTGCCATCTGCGCAATGTCTATGTATTTCATTGAAAAATTTNACACAATAAGGAGGAGGAGCGGGGGAAACAAACATGACAATACACATCAAGCAAAAAGATGTCAGAAAATAGCAACCCAGGGGAGAGGGGTGAACAAGGGGGAACCAACATAAGCACATTGATGAAGCAACAAAACTACACCTCTAAGTAGTACAAACAATCGTCCTGTGGGGCTNATCCCCCACTATCCAGAGAAGAATTGAGAGTCTGGTTGGCTCCACCAGTCTCCCAGTGTCCTCGGAGGCAGGGAGGCAAATGCTGACCACAGTGGGTAGGCGGCNCAGGCAATATAGGGGACGCCCCTCAACTCCACATTGTGACTAATCTGGAACTTTTTCTGGATTGGGTCCTTCCAATGTTGGGTCCCTCCATATTGTGACTAATCTGGAAGGGTGGGTCATTCCAATGTTGAACTATAGCTGTCTTGGTAGCTATTCAGATATGGCCCAAGACAATGTTTAAATGCCCAGTCCAGGTTGTGGAACATATGCAGGAGGGTCACACAAGGGTTCGGGAGAAATCTGGGTCTTCGGGACTTTGGAGGTCTTGAGGTCTTCATGCCAGCTCTGCTGGGTCATTCGGCATCTCCAGAACACATGCATAAGGTCCCACCATCTGGCCGCAAATATACCAGCAGAGATTAGAGGTAGCTGGCCACATCCAGAGGAGTCTAGCAGGTGTTAGGTAGAATCAGTAGAGGAGTTTAGTCAACATTTCAACTTGGTTGGTACATAAGGAAANGCCTGCCTGGACAATTGAGAGCAATGTCCAATATTAATAGGTGATAATGTCTCAAATGTACTTAAATTATTTATATGGACTGGAATCTTGATTTCATTGCAGGCTGATCAATCAGATTTTACTGAAGAATTCCAAACGGTCAAAAAGGAAGGATTTGATGGCCCCTCTGGAGGACCGTTACCGCCCCACTTGGCCTTGAAGTCTGAAGCCACTGGTAGGTGCCTATTTGTCCTCTCCTCATAAAGGCTCAAGTGCTAAAGAAAACTTTACCGTCTCAAATCGAATTGAGACTATTCGGAAGAAATTGGATGACTAAAACAGCACTGTAGAATTGGGAATACAGGCAGACATAATGGGCCCGCAAGCTTACATTCTAAAGGAGATTGGTGATAAACACATAGGNGCAATTACATATACACTAGGGGCAATTTAGTCAGCTGGGGTGTGGGAGAAAACCAGAGCACCCGGAGGAAACCTATGCTGACAAAGGAAGAACATGCAAACTCTGCACAGGAATTGAACTTACAACCNTAATGCTATGAGGCATCTGTGCTATGCACTGAGCCATCTGTGCTGTCCTATAATGAATGGGCTACACATTNTCTGGCCCCCAAGATGAGTCTGGACTTACCATTCGTAGTTATTTGTAATATAGCTGTACCCCCCACATGCACAGGTTGTTGTAGTAAGGGGTACTTGACTCAGTTTTGGTTTCATGTCACTGGGCATGTGTTTCTCAGCCAGCCGTTGTAAGAAAGAGCATTACGGGGAGTGCTTCACTTCCTCCCTGTAAAACTCGTCTTGCGTCATTATCATTCGTATAACTGGGGGGAGCAATTCTCTATTGCTAACATAGATTTGTCTTGAGCTGACAAATTTTTAAACTGATATATTTCATTCCAAATTATGACCTGGGTAAAATTATGTTTCTAAAAAGTGATGTTTTTTGGATAGAAATGCGATGACATCAGGAATCAGCGTTTTTTCTTGAAACATGGGCTGACTCTTAGGCTGTACTAAGTAATCCCATGTGAAGGTAAATACTGGTTGCTGATTCCTGATGTCACTCTCTTCAGGTGAACAAAAGGTCGGCTGAGAAACACAGGCGCAGTCTACTAGGGACAGTCTGCAGGTCAGTGAGTGCTCCCTGGTTGGAGAATGTCTTAGTCCATATATTTGGTAAATGCCACTAACCTTCATCAGTGATGCCGTTGTGAGGACCCCTCTAACATGGTTGTGGTTTCATCTTGGTTTTCTGTTTTTAATGTATTTAGTTATTTAGCCCTGAATTTGTCTCGGCTGTGACATCCCAATAAGCAGGATAACACTGTCCCATGCATGTGCATTAGTGGTCTTTTCCATTGTGTAGTGATGGTGCCATATACAGTGATGGAGGAGGGAGGGTTCAGGGTTGTGTATAAAACCTGACATCTATCTGTCTCTGCAGGAGCTTTTTTGCAGAAATGGTCCTCAATGTTAGGCAGCTCGGACGGAGTAAGTTATGTTTTTTTTTATTTTTTTGTACAATCTTGTGCAGGAGTAAGTCATACTCACGAGTGGGCAAACCCCATGTTAAATTGGCCAGAGTTAAATTTTATCTGTTGCAAACAGTATTAGAGTTCCAGCCCAAGTGTAATAACAGCGTAACAGTAACGCTGGTCAATATCTGTGTGCAAAATGCAAAGGAAAATTATTTTCCCTGCATGCAAACACTAACATTCAGTTTACCTCCCCTGCAATTCAACATGGTTTTGCCCATTTGTGAGTGAGTAAGTTGGTTGTGTCTGTATCGGGTCCAGTATGAAGATCTAGTAATGATGTTTGCCTTGCAGAGATCACTGCCAGAGAACATGGCTCCAACAAGAAGTTGGCGGCACAGTCATGTGCCCTATCAATTGTGCGTCAGTTGTATCACTTGGGCGTTATTGAACCATACTCGGGCCAGACTAAGAAGAAGGAGGGCGAAATTGTGAGTTCCGCATAAGAAATAAATGCCTGAAGCACTGGAAGGCATACAGTTATGTGAATACTGATCTCTTGGTCAGGTGATCTATATTATACCTTTTATATGCAGATTGAGCCATACCAAGTGAACCTAAATCCTGATGTGCAGAAGCAACTTCAAGGCGTTCTTCAAGAATTGAACATTGAATTGCCCTATCCGGTGAGCATGTCCTTACATCATTGTTAGTCCTACTATACCTGCCTACTGGGTTTTCATTGAGAGAGCCCATGATATCAATTCCTCTGTTGTGCTGTCATTGCAGCTTTGCCAGTCTTCGGACTGCAGTATGAGTCTAAATGTTTAAACCTATTGTGTGCCCCTCTGACCAGCTAATGCATATATTTACATTAGCTTGCATCTGTATATGTGCTTTCATATTAAATGGCTGTCTGCTGCTGAACTGTTCATCACAGTGGTTGTTTGCTTGTGATTTTTGTGCTTCCTACAACACTCTCTCTTGGTCCACAGCCCCAGGATCCCACCCAGCCTGTGTCTCTTAATCTGGGAAAGTTGGTACATTTTGAGCCTTCTCAGCGGCAGAGCCATTCTGGAGTCGTGCCATGGTCTCCGCCACAGGAAAACTGGAACCCGTGGACCAGCAGCAACATTGATGAAGGTCCTCTGGCATTTGTGAGTTCCATTGAAACCTTCTATATTAATATATGTTGTTTTGTGCAAGTAGTGGCTTATACATCAAATTAATCTAGTTCTAAATTACATACCCAAGTGAAGTGTTTGTGTCTCTCTGTTCCTAATAAGGTTATCAGTATATTACATTCCAAAACAGCATTAGGGAGTAGCCCTCCTGGGCCGCAATGAATGGTTTATAGGCTGGGAAGGATGTGTGTATATAGAATCAGGACAGGTGCTTTACTACTTCTGATATTCTTTTTAAGCAAGATTTAGTGGCTGCTTTTATGCCTATTGACCAGGGGTCCTCAAACTTTTTAAACAGGGGGCCAGTTCACTGTCCCTCAGACCTTTGGAGGGCCGGACTATATACAACTTTAATAAATACTGCTTCCTGAATTATACAAGACTTGCTGTGTGCCTTCTACTAACCCCTGCATATAGTACCGGGATAGTACCAAGCCGCATAGGCTCGCATAGTTTTCATTAAACCGAGCCCACACAGCTTCTCCCCGGTGGGCCATATAAATGTCCTCAGCAGGCCGCAGTTTGAGGACCCCTGCTATAGACCATGTTATCCAACCAGACACCAGAGATGATAAACATGTTCCCTATACTCCTGAGATGCATGAATACTTAGGCCATGGAAATGTCACATTATGTTTTTAATCTTCTTTATTTACAGTATAACAAATGTTATCAGATTCTTCTCNATGTTATTCAGTTGGGTTTGGGATTAAAGTAATTTTAAGTGAGATCTATAGCAACTTTACNAATGCAAGTGTACATGTCAAGCCAGCCATAAGGTGGTATCAAGGCTTCACAAGAGGATGAGCTTGGACTAATAGTTATTAAAGGATGTTTGTTTTCACCATGAAGCCCACAAGAGCGTTGTTTGATTGTACTATCTAATAATTACACTTCTTTCCATTACATTTTCTTTCAAGGCAACACAAGATCAGATCAGTGCAGATTTGAAAAATGAGTTGATGTANCAGTTGGAGCAGGATAACAGCTTACAGCAGGTAACTATACTTGTCTAAGCTCATCATTGTAATATCTGGCGCAACATAAGCACGCACAATATTTTTTTGTTATTTACAGTTAAGGAGCTATTACGAGCTGGCAGTTTTTTGTGATACTTATTAAACAGACCTGATTTTTCTTGGGTGAATGATCTTGCAGATATTGAGTGAGCGTGAGTCGNTGCCTGTCAAGAAGTTTGAGAAGGAAATCATGGACGCCATACACAACAACCCCGTTGTAATCATACGAGGTGCTACTGGCTGTGGTAAAACCACGCAGGTGCCACAATACATTCTGGACGAGTGCNTCAGGAATGACAGAGGGGCTCAGTGTAACATTGTGGTGACACAGGTACAGATCATCTTTAAACGGTAAAAGGCGTCTGTGCTGACTTCCATCGGAAGGCACTAATTGCAATCATTATCTTAGCCTAGAAGGATTAGCGCGGTATCCGTGGCAGAGCGCGTCGCCTATGAGAGGGGAGAAGATGTTGGAAAAAGCTGTGGCTACAGCGTGCGTTTTGAATCTATACTGCCCCGTCCTCACGCAAGTGTCATGTTCTGCACNGTGGGTAAGTGATGTGTGGTACAAGATAGGGATATTTGTTTTTTTTGTGGGTAGGTGCAATGTGTCAATTGAGCTATTTGTTTTTTAGGTGTACTTCTAAGGAAACTTGAGTCTGGNATCAGAGGCATCAGTCATGTGATTGTGGATGAAATCCATGAGCGTGATATTAATGTGAGTAACATAGATTTTGTAGTAAAGTAGTTTTTGATCTGGTTTGGTGGACACGTTTGCCAANATTTGTTCCTCTTTATATTGTTTCCCAACCATAATTCCTGTTACAATAAAGTTTTTTTTCTTCCCTTAGACCGACTTTTTGCTGGTGGTACTGCGTGACGTCATTCAAGCATTCCCAGATATTAGAGTCATTCTTATGTCTGCCACTATCGACACCAGCATGTTCTGTGAATACTTCTTCAACTGTCCCATCATTGAGGTGTATGGACGAACTTTTCCTGTGCAAGGTACGCGTCTTGTTATAATGAAATCTTCAGGTTTTGTCTTTATTAAACTTTGCACATCTCTGTTAGAGTAGCTCATATAATAGTAGGAAACTGAATCTAGTTAGTTTTTTTTGTTTCAATTGTAGAAATCCTGTAAAGTGCCTACAATTGAAACATTCTTTATTTACTGTTAAGCAAATGATTACTCCAAGTTTAAAATTTTATTATCTCCACTGGCAGAGTATTTCCTTGAAGACTGCATCCAGATGACTCAGTTCATTCCCCCTCCAAGGGACAAAAAAAAGAAAGATAAGGATGAAGAATCATTAGATGATGAAGAGGTATGTGACCACTTATACCACGTTCACATTCCGGGTTTAGGTGGTAATCTGAACGGACCCTTCAACAAATCTTTGGCTCTTAGACCTGGGTGCAAAGAAGGGTTATTCGTGGGTCGCCCATAGTGAAGAGTTCACTGGCTATGTAAAATAACATGATTGTTTGTTACCAGCCAATCACTGTAGAAAGCTCTGAATGGTGTTGACCCGAGAATTTCACCAAATTCCCAGGTCAATACTGGGATCTGAATGGGGTAGAACATCTGGATTTTTATGCATCCGGCAAATTGTGGTATAATATGTTTAAAGAAGACAAGTGAAATTTTTCTTCATTGTAATAGGTGCCATCAGTTTTCATGAAACCTATATATNTCAATTGAGCTATTTGTTTTTTAGGTGTACTTCTAAGGAAACTTGAGTCTGGAATCAGAGGCATCAGTCATGTGATTGTGGATGAAATCCATGAGCGTGATATTAATGTGAGTAACATAGATTTTGTAGTAAAGTAGTTTTTGATCTGGTTTGGTGGACACGTTTGCCAACATTTGTTCCTCTTTATATTGTTTCCCAACCATAATTCCTGTTACAATAAAGTTTTTTTTCTTCCCTTAGACCGACTTTTTGCTGGTGGTACTGCGTGACGTCATTCAAGCATTCCCAGATATTAGAGTCATTCTTATGTCTGCCACTATCGACACCAGCATGTTCTGTGAATACTTCTTCAACTGTCCCATCATTGAGGTGTATGGACGAACTTTTCCTGTGCAAGGTACGCGTCTTGTTATAATGAAATCTTCAGGTTTTGTCTTTATTAAACTTTGCACATCTCTGTTAGAGTAGCTCATATAATAGTAGGAAACTGAATCTAGTTAGTTTTTTTTGTTTCAATTGTAGAAATCCTGTAAAGTGCCTACAATTGAAACATTCTTTATTTACTGTTAAGCAAATGATTACTCCAAGTTTAAAATTTTATTATCTCCACTGGCAGAGTATTTCCTTGAAGACTGCATCCAGATGACTCAGTTCATTCCCCCTCCAAGGGACAAAAAAAAGAAAGATAAGGATGAAGAATCATTAGATGATGAAGAGGTATGTGACCACTTATACCACGTTCACATTCCGGGTTTAGGTGGTAATCTGAACGGACCCTTCAACAAATCTTTGGCTCTTAGACCTGGGTGCAAAGAAGGGTTATTCGTGGGTCGCCCATAGTGAAGAGTTCACTGGCTATGTAAAATAACATGATTGTTTGTTACCAGCCAATCACTGTAGAAAGCTCTGAATGGTGTTGACCCGAGAATTTCACCAAATTCCCAGGTCAATACTGGGATCTGAATGGGGTAGAACATCTGGATTTTTATGCATCCGGCAAATTGTGGTATAATATGTTTAAAGAAGACAAGTGAAATTTTTCTTCATTGTAATAGGTGCCATCAGTTTTCATGAAACCTATATATATATATATATCTCTCTATATCAACTGGTAAACTATATATGTGTGTGTATATATATCAACAGGTTAATTGTAATCTTGTCTGTACTGGTGATTACGGACCTGAGACTTATCGGTCAATGTCACAGCTGAGTGAGAAAGAGACTCCCATTGAGCTCATAGAAGCTCTCTTGAAATACATTGAAACGCTCAACGTACCNGGGGCTGTGCTGGTGTTCTTACCTGGCTGGAATCTAATTTACACCATGCAGAAGCATCTTGAGATGAACCCTCATTTTGGTAATTGTTGGTTTTCTTGTACTACATGCCCACCCTGCTGATAGTGGGTTTGAAAGTCTCAGCAGTATGTTAGTGATTTGGCTTAAATCTGCCTTTTATGGTTTTTCAGTAGTGTCTGTTTAGAGGGAGCTTCTGGGGAGTGTTGTGAGATATATTATATTAATAACCTTCCTGCCATTTGGCAGTGAATGGAATTGTGTGTGGGTGGAGGTGGGTGTCAATCTGTTATTTGTGATTGGGATTTGCAGTATAGCCATAGCTTTGACAGGAGCGGTATAATATAGTATGCCATATAATCACTTCTCCCACTATTTGACACCCATAAATTTCTATTCAGTTTCTCTTTCCATCCTATCATTTAAATATCCATACCACCATGTCTACATTTCCACTTCAGCCATGGAATATAGCATGTTACATTGTCATTTATGTATTGCAGCCACTGAGTTTAGGTAATCAAACTACACTGTCTCCAAAGCATACATATAGATTATATACATATAACATACATAACATATAGGAGAACACCAGTTTCTTTCCACTAATGTATTTTTCTTTATTTCCCCCTCCCTTTCAATTCAATTCTAAAGGCAGCAGCCGTTACAGAATATTACCACTACATTCCCAAATACCCCGTGAGGAGCAGAGAAAGGTGTTCGATCCAGTTCCGGATGGAGTCATCAAGGTAAACAGATGTGCTTAATACAGATGTTTGTGGCNCTGAAGAATGTTTTCCAGGCAGGGTTCTGTGAAAAATCTTCTACTGGGAAGGTTTGCTTGCCTCTGCTCTGTACGAGCGCCTGGTATTTTGATAGATGGTGTCTGATAACTTTTTTTTTTTTCTTGTCCCTGCAGGTTATTCTATCCACCAATATTGCTGAAACCAGTATCACTATAAACGATGTTGTTTATGTCATAGACTCTTGCAAGTAAGTTTACAGTGAAAGTCAATGATGGCCATATCCTTCTATCCTTCTTTCATCTGTTTCTTTCTATTTATGACACCTGAAGCACGTCTGTGCAATATATATATAGATAATGTGTTGCAGGCTCTGATGTCTATAATCCCTAAACCTCTAGACATTATTTTGTGATATTTTTATATTATGTGATATTTTTATATGGTTTCTTTGCTTCCTATGTTGTCTGTTTGCTCTGAACTTTTACTTGTTGACTGTATAAAATAATTTTGTGTCCCTGTATTCGCATTGGTTACACGGAAGTGTTGTAGGTGTTCTTTTTTGCATCTGCATATTTAAAGCCACACGTACGCTCCTGCTCCTTCCTGCTTAACATAAATGCCATGTGTACTAAAATTAAAATATAAAATACCTCACTTTACCACTTTTAGACACATTGATCAGTGTTGCCTGTGCAGCAATGACAATCACGTCATATAGCTCCACCTTTTGACACCGCTTTTTACAGAGTATTTGTTATAACCTGTTTCTTTGCCCCCAAAAAATTCTCTATTAATCAGCAGCCAATCTTTCAGTAACGTTTTGTGAGATAGAACGGCAGTTCTTCGGGAGATATACTTGTGACCTGTTCATTGAGAGGCTGCATTGTCCATTAATTTGTATTTCAAACTTTTTTTTTTTCTTTTTGCAGACAAAAAGTAAAGCTGTTTACGTCACACAATAACATGACAAATTATGCCACTGTCTGGGCTTCCAAGACCAATCTTGAACAGAGGAAGGGAAGAGCAGGCCGTGTGCGACCAGGCTTTTGTTTTCACTTATGCAGCATGGCACGCTTTGAGCGGTAAGAGTGGGATCAACGTCNCCTGTTACACAAATATTTAGTAACCTGATGTGATGTCACAGAACAGCTCGGTATTGCAATAATTGTATTGGTTACACTTTATATATTTTCTAGCTTGGAAACCCACCTTACACCAGAAATATTCCGTACTCCTTTGCATGAGGTTGCTCTGAGTATCAAGCTTCTGCGATTGGGNGGCATCGGCCAGTTCCTGTCAAAGGCAATTGAGCCTCCTCCGCTGGACGCGGTTATAGAAGCTGAGCACACGTTGCGAGGTATGTAGTGTGAAGTTGCTGCATTCCCTTATATTTATATGCAGTATTACTGTATTTCCCCATGTAAATGACGCACCTTTTGCAAATAAATATGGGTGNTAAAAAGGTGTGCTGCTTATACAATGGGTGTATTTTATTTATTTTTACTGTCATTTTCTACTAATGAGAGAGCAGGTTAAATAGCTGGAATTTCTNCTCTATGCTGCAATCAGCAGCAGCCTAGCAGCCAGGACATGTTATCAATGGCCACCAATGAGAGAGGGCAGCGATCCCGNCTGCCAGAATAACTGGGACCCCACTCACAGTGCAGCTCCTAACAGTCCCAGTCCCCTCTTACACTGTCAGAGACCCATGTTAAAGACACACAAAAAGTATGTGCGTCTTGAACATAGGGAAATACAGTATATCTATGTCAAGCATGTTTTCCACTACCTTTGTGTAAATTGTATTTATTTTTAAAGAGCTGGATGCATTGGACTCAAACGATGAGCTGACTCCTCTGGGAAGAATTTTGGCNAAATTACCCATAGAGCCGCGGCTGGGAAAGATGATGATCATGGGCTGTATATTCTAGTGAGTACCTCCCTGGGGTTCGGTGATTTGCTCTCTGCAGTTCAGAATGACACGTCAGTGTTTTCATTGTAGTGTTGGTGATGCTGTATGNACAATATCTGCTGCCACGTGTTTCCCTGAGCCATTCATCAGTGAAGGTCGCAGACTGGGATACGTGCATAGAAACTTTGCCGGCAATCGTTTTTCTGACCATGTGGCNCTGTTATCCGTGTTTCAGGCCTGGGATGATGCAAGGTATTATCATAAAATGAAACTATAGACTTTTTATTTCTTCTGCAGTGGTTTTATCCTCTGTTGTATTTCTTTCACCTTTGTAGGATGGGAGGCGAAGAGGCNGAGATTAGATTTTGTGAACACAAGCGTCTGAACATGTCTACTCTCCGCATGACGTGGGAAGCCAAAGTACAGCTCAAAGACATCCTGGTTAATGCTGGATTTCCTGAAGGTGANTGATTAAGTCTAAACACTCCAGTTTTGCCATTTTTATAGCACTGGTGTTCTCTGTTGTGTCTTATATAACAATGTATTGTGATAAGAAGTTGTGTGTCCTTTTCCCCAATAGATTGTTTAATGAATCAAGTTTTCAACAACACTGGGCCGGATAATAACTTGGATGTGGTGATATCGCTGCTGGCATTTGGCGTTTACCCCAATGTCTGTTACCACAAGGAAAAACGAAAAATTCTCACCACAGAGGGCCGCAATGCTCTAATCCACAAATCGTCCGTCAATTGTCCCTTCAGCAGCCAAGATATGAAGTATCCATCCCCATTCTTTGTCTTCAGTGAGAAGGTAGAACTACTTGAGAGAAGAAGATGACATGCTACTATTACTAGTTGTCTTTGCTAATGCCACTGGGTTAATAATCCATGTTGGGTGTAAACTGAAATGCACGTTACAGCTTATTCCTNGTGTGTAGAGTTTGTGTGTACAGGATCAGAGTTGGGCAAAGTATTCGCAAAAAGAAAAAACAAATACAAAAAAAACTTATTCTCATGTTTTTGAACACTTTAACTTAAAAGGTCACACACACACAAAACCACAAAGATAAATATACAAAACAAAATTTTTAATTCTTACAAATTGTAAATTGTATTCAAATTGCCTCCTTTCCCTTTAAGGTTTTATTTTATTTTGTTTTATTTCTTTCTTTAACCAAAAGTTTGTTTTGTCATTTCCAGATCCGCACCAGGGCGATCTCT
>JABWIB010009378.1:17206-28239 GCA_016617825.1 Platyplectrum ornatum | reverse complement strand
ATACTAATGGTGGCCCTTTACCCACCTCACATAAAATGGGACGGATGTAACGCAAAATCGCTTAGCCTTAAATGGATGACTTAT
The DNA here is from genome assembly GCA_016617825.1 of Platyplectrum ornatum. NCBI lineage: Eukaryota > Metazoa > Chordata > Amphibia > Anura > Limnodynastidae > Platyplectrum > Platyplectrum ornatum. The sequence continues at coordinate 28,155 of JABWIB010009378.1, read as the reverse complement.
TAATGTTAAACTTGTTTTCATAATTTCCTNTATACTTGCTGCTNTTGATTAGCCCTCACAACAATAATTCAGAGTCTGTCTTTTCTACTTGATGTTAAAAGTTGGTTTCTTTATAGTATGGTACAGCTGCAATGGAAAGACATTTTTNACTTTGGGCAACAGACCAGGGAACCCCTATATATTTATCCACAGAGCCCAATAGTTTTAGACTTTCCCCTGTAAGGTTTAAATACATGTTAAAGTCATCTAGCACGCTGTGGTATACNTTTTAATTCAGTTCTAAAATAGATATTATTATGATGGTATTAGTCGAAAANGGCTTATGAAACAGCAACTTAATTGGTTTTGTCCACTGGAATTGACTGGTAGAACAATTTTCAATAATCATTGTTAAGCTTGCTCAGGTGATAGTTTTATTGAGTATAAGCCNTATAACAAAGTGAGTTGGAAAATGAGTCATTGTTGGGCACCAAGCCCTTTTCCGAGCAGCAGTTGTATTGGCAGTAAATTAGTCTTTACTGGGGCACCGCAGTGCAAATATGAACTAGTGCAGAGGTAAAGGAACGATGATTTATAACCAGCCTTTCTCCACCTTGTCCCACATGTGATATCCTTCTTATCATACCTTTTCCTGACCTTGCATGGACACATTTTACATCGCCCTGGAATCAGCTGGTTAAGAGCTTTAATTATACAATAATCTGGGACTGTAAGGTCTAGGCAGCTGTTGCCCTTAGGTACAGAAACTTTTGATAGCAGCTCTTATCAGTTTCCTTTCTAAACACTATATTGCACCTTTAGACTGTAAATTAGTCATCGGTTGCACAAACTTCTTTCTGCGGAGCTGAATTTCAAGGAAACAAAAATAGAAATAGCTTTAAACCAGGAGGAATAAAAAGCTGAAAAAAAGGAAATCCCACAATATAACCTTTGCTACAACATAGCAAAGTTCACAGCAAACTGTATATACATTATGTCCCCTTGACTGCATAGGCCTAGAAAATATAGATGTATTTGAGTTCCTCTTCCTGATTATGTTTTGTATGCGTCTAGGATATTTGAACCACATGCTCCAGGCTTGTACTTCTTCTGTAATGATCTAATGCATAATGCAGTAAAAAGGAATTCTTCGTTCCTAAGCAGAGGAACAGAAGCTGCTTTTAAGAGTCATCTCTTATAGATCAAAGACAGACAGACTTTATCTTGTAATGCTAGCGTCCCCAAGCCTTCTATTCAATTTACTCTTGATTATCTACATTTACTCTATATTTTATTCATGCATTTTTTACATACAAGTGTGCATGACGAATTGGCAGTATCTCAATGAAGGAAATATTTTCTGTCTCATAGCATTACTCTCCATACCATTCAGAATTCCCTCTACATTATTGCAATGATTAATGTTAAAATATATACCTTGCATGATGTATTCTGCATTTTAAGTGCATTTCATTTGCATTAATATATTGCCTATTCCTTAAAGAATGCAATCTAGACTGTCCTCATTCAGTATTTGTTTTATATTATACCAGTCAGTTTCTGCTTTTTATGTTGATATAAGCATTAAGACACCCTCAGTTTCAAGTGGAACCCAATGACAAGAAGACACATTTTAAAACTCTTTGTATGTAATATCTATTATCATACGTTTAAAAGGGATGAGCATTTACTTTACTTTATAATAATTGAAATTCGACCATTGACATAATTAACAAGCCAATTTTCATGTTGCTCTGTGGAAGCATAATAATTTNAGTAGATCCAGAATTACGCACTATTGAATTTACAAGCGTAAAGTTACGAGTGGGCAAAACCATGTTAAATTACAGAAGAGGTAAAATGAATGTTAGAGTTTCCATGCAGTATGAAAACATTTATTCATTTTGCACACAGATACTGACCAACGTTAACTGTTACACTGATATTAGACTTGGGCTATTAAACATCTTCACTCAACTCTAATACTGTTTGCAAGTAATGAAATTTACCTCCCCTGCAATTCAACATGGTTTTGTCCACTCGTAACTTTATGTTTGTAAGTTAAATAGTACATACATTTCAAGAAGGTCCTAATAATTTGCGTAATATAATCAAAAATATTCAGTACTAAGGCCATCCTTTTGTACATCAATAAAGTTGAAATAACAAAATGAAGGAAATATTTTCTNCATTGCCATATGTTACAGTCTGAGCATAGCCCATTTTATCTTGCTCAATGATTCATTTAAAGAAAAATAAAAAACAAACCCTGCAATTAATGTGTCCGGTAGGCTAGGCATTTTGTGCAGTGTAGAATAGGTCATATTGTTGTACCCAGGAATGGTGGGCTGCTTTTTAATGCTTTCTAAATTGAATAGGTCATGCCAAATCACTCTGCATTAACCTCTTCCTGGGAATGTGGCACACGTAGTGACAGATACTCAGTCTTAACATTAATAAAACAAAGCCTTAATATATATTCTTATATATAATGGAAATGCTTTCTTAAGTAAAGATATTCTCTGCTGGCAAAACTGCATTATATTTGTTTCTCAGATGAAGGGGACAGAGATACAGGAACATGCCTATATTCAATAAGTTATCTTTAAGCTGCATTAAAACAAAAAGTTAAAATAAAGAAAAAATGAATGCTTATTTAACATGTACTGCACATTTTTTTTGTGCTGAAAGTTCCCTTCTTGCCTTATACTCAAGTCATTGTCCTGTATGATGTCAATAAGTTATCCCCGTTTTTCTAGGTGAAATTTGTCGCTTCGGCTTATATTCGGGTCGGCTTATACTCAAGTATATACGGTAATTGCATTATTTGAGTCAGAAGATAATATTGGTAGTTGAGTTAGAGGGAGATGGTATAGGTTCATAGGTTCAGAGAATCAATGTCGACTCCACATTCATGTTGAGGTGGAGTAAAAAAATATTGAACTCATAATACATAATGTCCAACTTTATATTTTTTGTCCCTAACTCAACATCGAGCCTTAAAAGCGAAAGTTCACATATCAAATGTTTCCAGTGACAGAGATATGGTAGTCACCCAGTGAAGCTTATGAGATTTAGTGGCTACTGCTGGANAAATTGCGGAAAGCCAATCAGTGGAAATCTTTCATTCTTCCTGCTTTGTTCCATTATTCAACATTGAACTGCCTTTGAGTTTACGTAGTATAGCTCTTTTCTTAGGGTTAAGGGTCTATTCAGCCTGCGAATGGCAGAAATAACAATCACTTTAAATTAGACCTCAGAGCAATGAAGTTGAAGTTCATGCTGTCTTCTGAATTCTTGCTGAACAAAGTAATGATTATTTTTCTCCATGTTCAATACTGACACTTGCCACATATCCATGTCTTAATAATCAACCTTAACATTTCATGCAATGTTAAATATATGTTTAAAAATGTTCTCCAGAGTTTTTCAACTGTTCTTGTGACTAAATAGCTCCATGGATCGACAGTATTAATTAAAGGCAACTTTTTTTTNGCATGATTCAGGGTCTTTTATTCTTGAACTGTTTAGAACAGCTGTTTTGCATAACAATGCTTCCTCTGCCGCTCTTGCATAATGTCACAATAACAGTTGTAATGAAGGTACCTTAAAAAAAACATAATAGCTTTTATATGCTACTATCATCAAAGTCCATTAACAAATTCAGATATTGCTTTAAACAGTCAAGAATAATGATGTTAAGTATGAACATTGTTTATACCAGTTCCAGCCGCTATGACGTCAATTACAAATTCAACGATGATGTAGCCGGCATCATTATGAAGGAGTTCCTTGCAGACAGCTACATGTTTAAAATGGTATCCTTTGTAAGCAACACTTGAAAGCTTTACAATAATAATTTCATTCAGCAACTAAATGATGGCTTATACATTTTTGCATGTCCCTTACTATGATTTGTAATCAAGTGCAGTACCTTGTATTGACCTGAAGATGTCACTGTAAAATCTGAACATTATTAAGTGTAATAGAAATCTCAACTCCCTTTTCTTACAATTCGGTTTAGGTCTGGACGCTGGCTAGGCCATTCTAGGACCTTGGAATGCTTCTTACTAAACCATTCCTTAGTTGCCCGGGTAATGTGTTTGGGCTCATTGTCATGCTGAAAGACCCAACCTCATTCCATCTTCATCTTACTGAGGGAAGGAGTGTTTCTTCCATTTTCTTATAATTGCGCCAACAGTTGANCGCTTATCACCAATTGCTNGCCTATTGTCNAGTAGCTCATCCCAGCCTTGTGCAACTCTACAATTTTACCCCTGGTGTTCTTAGACAGCTNTCTGGTNTTGGCCATGGTGGAGAGGTAGNNGTCTGACTGTTTGAGNGTGTGGACAGGTGTCTTTTATAAAGATAACCAGTTCAAAAAGGTGCCATTATTACTGGTAATGAGTGGAGGATATCAGAGCTTCTTAAAGAAGAAGTAACAGGTCTGTCANATCCATAAATCTAGCTGCTTGGTAGGTGTCCAAATTTTGTCCACAGGAAAATNTAAGTAAATTGTTTAAAAATCATAAAATGTTATTTTCTGTTTTTTTTTTTCTAGATTCTGTCTCTTACAGTAGATGTACCTATGATGGAAATATATGCAGACGACCAGATCTCCTCCAGTAAATCTATTTTGGAAATTGGTATAAGATGCTTTAACATTCTACTAGCAAAGCTTATATATCTATTGGTTTAGGCTGTAGGTAAAGTTAGTGGTGGCCTAGGGCACAAAGGTTTTAGGGGTGTATTAAATACTACGGGAATGATAAGTGCCCAATTCTGTGTTTGCNATATCTCATTATGAGCTGTACATATTACACTGGCAATAACATGAATCAGATNTGTCCATAAAGGACATGAGAATAAGGCCCCCACATCCAGCTTAATAACACAAGAGAGAGTATTAACAAATGGGGGGGGGGGGGGACTAGCCCCTTACAAACTGACCAGAATAGTTTTTTTGATGACGATTTTTATTAATTCATTTCTGGCTATTTGCAGTGTGTGCTAACCATAACATAAAGCACATTCAGCAAGAATAAAAGGCAGGCAATTTTTTATTAAGTAATTAAAGATTTCCTGAAATCCTGAAGGTTCACCTAGCTTGTACATTTAATAGTGNGTACCACACTGAGCAACTGGTCCATGCATATGGACAAATGGTTGAACAAAGGGTTTTTAGGCAGATGTTACCATCCATTTAGTAAAGGATCAATGACACTTATCATAAGCTCTGTCTGCATTCAAGAAAGGCAGGTCAGACTCAGGTCGAAATGCCTGTCTATACTAGCCTTTAAGATGTCTAATGGCAAGCCTCACCTTATGCGGCCGCTGCCAAGATGTTTAAATATATTATCCCTGTTATGATATATTATAATTTTTATGTCAATCTCATGTGCAAGGCTTTCATTTACTTTNATTTTTGCATGTTCAAAAATGCTAAATGCTACTGACCTATATGTTCTTTAGTTTGCAGAAGCTGCCGTGTCCTTTATTTTTCTGCAAATGATTGGAAAGTATTATACATTTAGAAACTATTCAGTATTGGGAGTAATTTATGACAATTTTTGGTTGAAAGACAACTTCTGTAGCATGTGTGGGTGCTTTGTCACCACCGATGCCATCAATATTATTTACACCAGGGATGGATAAGATATGAATATAAGTACCGTATATACTCGAGTATAAGCCGACCCGAATATAAGCCGAGCCAGCTAATTTCACCTCAAGAATCTGGGATAACGTATTGACATCATACAGTACTATGACTCGAGTATAAGCCGAGGGGGTGACTTTTAGCACAATAAAATGTGCTGAAAAACTAGGCTTATATTCGAGTATATACAGTAAATAGCATTAACCCTGTTTAATTGCATTTTTTGAAAGTAAAACATTATCTAGCAGCATATGCTGTTGCATTCAGAAAAAAAGTGTTAAACCCAGTAATCAATTCCTAGACTCCATGGTGATTTACTAATAAAATCACTATATTCTCTTTTCTCTATAGCATTGCAAGGGGAGATTTCTCTCCCTCTGACACTCGCTCTTCCTGNACTGCTCTGGGGGAAAATGAATTGTGACTTTTGATGTGAGCTTTGGACTGGCCTCTGACTAGTCTAATCTTTATCTTAAATTATTCTCTGTGTACCTTTTATTCATAGCATAGTGTCCTGATTTATCTACTTTATATTGGATCCTACCTAGATAACCCAATAGGAGTCACATTGGTAACATGTGTAATATATTCTTGGGTACTATATTTATGGTGTGGATGAGGAATAAGATGATACGGCTGAGCAGTGAATACCCATCAATAAGGAAAAAATGTGCGAGTTTGTGAATATGTTGCATTTTTTTTTCCTATAACAGACATCCTTATGAAATATATGTGATGGGGTTGTGCGGTGTAAATTAGATGTCCAGTAATTCACATTATGAGATCNAAGTCTACATGGGAAATCTAGATTGATTCGAGATTGAAATAGCCTGGGTAGTTATCGGTGCATGTGTAAAGCAGCAACNTATCCATGCATAGCAATTCTGTGTGTGCATTGGCCAATGGTTGTGCGGTATATGAACAGAACAGAGGTGCATATATCTGCAACCCTATTTCTAGTTATAAACATCATAAAGGAATATGCATCCCGTCAACATTGTGTAGATTCATTGCCCTGGTAGAAGGTTGTGATAATTGGAATTGGCTCAATACTCGTACTGGTTTGTGGTCAGCTCTGTTGCACTTGGGTCCACTATTAAAACATCTTGCATCTTCCCCTGCAACCTCCTCTTTCAAGTGTAATACCCCGTTAACATTGGAAGCCCCCAGATCACCATTGTTTTCAAACCCCAGTGATCTGCGGCTGCACAGACCAGCTGCCCATTAACACTGGGTCACCACTGTGCATAGGCAACCTGGGACCCAGGGTTTACCGGCAACCCCTTCTTTTTAGCCGGGTCTAAGACCCGTCCAAAGAGGGCCGGTGTTGTTGTTCAGACTGCATTGNAGTACATGCAAGTACATATGATTAATGATATCAGTTCAAGACTGTGCTAATACACACAAATTAGCACTAGTAATTGTTCTGTTTGGATGATTGCTACAAAGTAGGAAAAGACTAGGAATTAGGAATAGGATTCTCATAATAATTAAAACATGCATGAAAGAGTTAAAATGTTTTCATACAAATCTGAAGCACACTTCATGTTGAACAGCTAAAAATATGTTTTTATGTTGAGCTAAAATGTATGAACTCAAAGCACAACCTTTAAATGGGTTAATGCAGTTAAATTGTTGTGTAGCGTTTGATCTTTTTTTCTGCACTGTGTGTTTCAACATAAAGCTATTCTTTTTACGATTTCAAAGATATATTGACCTGATATTTCTTTTTATGCGAGCCATGATACAAGTTTTTCTTCAAGCGAGCAAATTATGGAATAAAGCTAACAGCTATCACGTTGACTTAGGGAATGAAAAGACAGCTAAATTCACCTTGTGATTGTCACATAAATTGTGTACATCTTTTTCTATGCCCATGACTAAAGACTTTTGAAAGTCAAAAACAGACTGGTTCATTGNTTCATAATATTAAAAGTAACAATTTCTGATCAGGTACAAACATATCTTGTAATAAGTATGTGTGTACCCGATGTAAATGTGTATTGCAGGCAGTATACCTNGTATTATACATAATAACAGTATGCTTTATTTGCAGAGCACACTGAAAGTATATGCCCATGATTGACAGAATGCACTATGTGTCACGTATCATAGCCTTATAGATCTATTATGTGGCCACTTATGTTCTGTGCAGGTTGGATAGATAGCTGGAAACGCCACTCTGATTTTTTCTCGTATCCTGCAAACAGTATTACTGGCAGCATTGAAGGATAGTTAATGCACTGGATATCCCACTCAGTGGATTATTCCTTGGACAGCTGTTGATGAAATGGCTACTTGCATCTCAAGTTGAAAATAACATTCAATTGATTTTTCTGTGTTCACCCATTTTGAATGCACTTCAAAATAATGCACTGAGAGCACCACCCTTGAGTATGAATTTCCATTCACTGTCAGCCTTTACTGATGGTTTTCCTTCTCAGAGACCCACTGCAGAATGCTCAGCCCAATACATAATAACTTTTATTATTATAAAATATTTATAAGGCCCTACACAGTATCCACAGTGCAGCACAAACATGGCACACAGTACAAAACAGAACACGGGTATCCACTAGTATGAAAATAGCCATATAATGAAGAAAGACCTAAAGACAATGATGATGAAGGGCCGAGATAGTTTCAGGAGACATAGAACGGAGGATGAGATGGGACCAGGTAAAGAGAGATGACAGGAGGATGTAATTAACGTGGGAAGGGGTGGACAGTACAGAAGACATTGGGATGAGGAGGAAGAGTATAGAAAGATTAGGGGCAGGAGGGGGAGGCCAATATGAAGAAGTGGGTTTTGAGGGTCTCAGTGTTATTGACAATTAGGCCTCTTTCTAGTAGACAAACCTGACAGTTCATTGTTTACATTACATGTTGAAATATTATGGAGCAGATTTGGAGTTTGAGAGTACTTGGAAAATTATTGGGAATATATACCGTAACTTGGCATAACCAACTACAGGGGTGGACGTTTAATCTGTGAAAATTGTTGAAACTGAAATTTTCTTAACTCTAATTCATAGATAAAATATAAAGCTATTCAGTAGGTGAATAATACGTGTTTTTGTAAAATGCATCTATAAGCTGACTTCATGTATGATATATGGTATAACATATACATATGTTTTCTAAGCCCCAGAATACATGATTTTATCATCATGTTCATATGATTGTAACATTGCAAGTGGGGACTCTATTGCATTTGCTCATTACTACCCTAAATTGTAACGTGCTATGTAATTTGATATTTATTTNAAAAAAAATTATATAGATTCATTGGACCAGATCCAGACCACTGTGTATTTTCCATATGCATAGAGGTCTTAAAGTCTGTACAATTTACAGCTTATGCCAAACCTACCTTGCACACTTTTTGTAGACATAGGTGGAGTACTTCCCCTTTCAACAGATCCATATTGGAACTTCTGCCACACTTTTGATGATAAGATAAAATGATGCTATATACTGTACTATATACTGCCATTGTTGTTTTTTTTTAAGAGTATCTGTAAACCTCTGCTGTTCTTGTACCCAATGTCCGATTAAGAGTCATAGTCACCCTAGGCTAGGCTAAGAACTCAAAGCTTAAATCCCAGCAATCACAAATATTTAACTACACTACATAAAATTATTTTACCCCCAGTCTCACCCTCAATAACATTTTACACACCCANATTCACATGACTCTCTCCACATTGCCTGCATCTTACTGAATGCACCCTAGTGACCACCTTACAATAAATCACTACATCTGAACACCATACACCATATGTAGCAATAAATATAGACATCTTTCACTGTACAATTTGACCTTTGAGAAAACACATTGAAAACATTGGGGAAGGATAGTTTTGAGGCACGTGCCTCTTATATAAAGCATTACATTTATACATATAACATGTATAGCTCATATTTATGCTATGATCCAACAAAAAGTCTATGTGTACATATATCTGTAGGCTTCCATTTTCCTGTGAGTGCCCACAATTCTTTGTAATTTTTATATATATATATATATCTATATAAATTTTGAAACTTTAATAAAATGTTCTAAGTTGCAAAACTGTTCTTTTAAATGTAGCTTAGTTATTTGTGTTTCTAAAGTACAAAAGCGGAATGGTCATTTAAGAGTTTCTACATATAAATTAATTATTATTCCAAGCACCCACTTGTTGAAGACATTACAAGTCCATAAATAAATCATTTCTCATTTCTCATAACCTAGCTGGCGATTTTACTGTTAATAGAGCTGTGTTCATGCCGGTCGCATCACGGAGCTCACAACCATGAAAAGTTCCGGAGAAGCCTTTTCAATTTATTTGTTTTGAAAATGGAATTTTGTGAATGAACCCCAAGACATTACCTTAAATACTTTGGTATGCTGATTGGCGATTCCTACCTAGGAATCAATGACTTCTATGATGCGCAGTTAGGTGAATGCCGTGTTTTAGCGCTGGATAATGACTTCTCATATAAACAGGCCTTTCAAAGTGAAATTAATATTTTCCACTAACTGACAAAACAGTTTTGTTCACACTAGAAGCGGGTCGTATAATGTCATTGCTGTCTCAGACATGCTCTAGACATTGCCAGTGTCTGTTTTGTTTGGATTTTTTTCTTGTTTATAAAAAAAGCCTTGGATTTGTTGTTCTATTCTGTTTAATGTGTCCTGGCAGTACTATTATGGAACAGTGGAAAATGGCACTTCATTTGAAGGAGGCACACATGGTTCTCTATTTACTCTGAAAACCAAGAGAACAGATCTGTGCCTTTTACTATATTTGTTAGCATTCAGCAGAAAAGCAGAAACTAGACTTCAGTGCCACTGTATCAGAGTTTTATTGCATGCTGTCTCCCTGTAAAGAATTGATATATAANTAATACCAACTGGTAATAAAACTGATGCTTTTACCATAGCAAACTTTTTATATGCTGATTTCAGTTTCACAAACTGCACATTTCGTAATCAACTTATGTGGTAACTATTTTGTTGATAAATATTCATCAATCTATGTAGATACTAGTCACTATGCTAATATAACACTACACTGCTGATTGATTGTTCTGTTTAAATAAGCCAGATTGTATTACAATACTGGCACCTACTGGACAGAGGCTACGCCCAATCACTGGCATCCTCTTAATTAAATNATATTGGTGGACATGTTAAGACACACCATTTAGAAGTACTGGACCTGATTCATAGTTTTTGGCGGCCGCAGCAGGGCTAATCTCTGTTAAAACGCATATTTCAATGAGAAAAGGGGCAAGGAACGCCCCTTTTTTCATTTCCATATGT
>JABWIB010009377.1:6375-20165 GCA_016617825.1 Platyplectrum ornatum | reverse complement strand
TATATATATATATATATATATATATATATATATATATATATATGCCTTTTTTTCTTTACAAAGTTTTTTTAGAAAAATGATATATGTGCCACTTTTCCTTTTCTGTTTTATAGGTTGGAAAGCCATTTACCCTAGATGTGAAAAGCAATATTCCCTTGGATGAAATAAAATATTTGGTAATTTTTTATGTCAAACTAATAGCTTTTTTATTTTTTTTTTACTATATTTGTTAATGCTTACAGCATTAGATTATTGGACAAAATACTTTTGGTAAAAATTCTGGTTGTCTAGGTATTGGTGGTGCCTTTGACCAGCCACTGCTACTTGGCATCCTGTGTCATAAAGTGGGTAATAAATGACATCTTCCTCTGGCTAAAGTTATGCAGTGCCAAAAGCTGTGAATCAAGGCTTGCCCTTTCACTACATGCAAATACAGTCTTGTACTGGTGAGAGATACCATGAGGGGTAGGAGCAAGTGACTGGGAAACATGTGGGAAGGNTGGTAATCCAACTGTGAACTGATGTATTGGGCAGAAAGTTAGTTCTTTGTGAACTAAGTGTGCTGAAGGGTTAATTTTGTGTAAACTGGTAGGAAAGAACTTCTTAACTTGAGTTTAATTGTATAGTATTTTTGTATTGCTATTCTGTACTGTTGGTTTTTTAGTGATCCAGGCTGAAATGTACAACCAAACAGTATAGCAAATCTCATCTCTCTGTGTTCCTCCACACTGTGCAGCTATTTATGCCAAAGAAAGTCTATTTATAAACATGTACCATTTTGCTTATTACAGTATTGTACACATCAGTAGACAGAAATATATAGAGACTTCTGTATAGAGACGTCTACAGAGATGTTTTGTTAAACTAGTAAACTTTTATTGTAAATTGTTTTTGTTTTTTAGGTTGTTTCTCGAGGTCAAATTGTTGATATTGGTAAAGGAAACTCTGCATCTCTAACACTTAATCCTGAAAGCTCATGGACCCCTGACCCATGCCTAATTGTGTATCATGTAATGAGTAATGGTACAATAATAAATGATGCTACAACTCTATCTATTCAGGCCAACTTTGAAAATAAGGTAATTTATTGTTATTATGTAATAAACAATGGATTTCAATTCTGTCAGTTTCTTTTATCACTGGTTTTAGTGAGTAGAATCACAAATAAATATAAGAGGAAACAGGGGGATATGAGTGTGTCAGCCAGTGTNTTCTGTGTAAACATATTATAATAGTTAAGTTTAATTATTAATAAACTTATTTTATGATACAATTTAAAGCACAATTAATGCTGCTTATTTATTTAATGACTGCTTATTGCACAAATAAAACTATCCATTAAAAAGAGCAACAATATATGGAGGATGAATAGGAACTCAGAACTGTTTTGTCTAAAACATTTTAGCATAGCATATGCAATGACTGCTGAAAATCATATATACTGCAAAAAATCGTAACCCCTAATGTTTTTGTTAATAGTCTTATATTGTTACAATCTTATAGTGACGCAATTGCTACAATAAGCTGTTATGTTATATGTAGGTTTCAATTTCATGGAATAAAGCACAAGTCAGTCCATCTGATAAAGTGTCTCTACTGATCAATGTGACAGAGTCAAATTCGCTGGTCGGACTTTCAGTCATAGACAAAAGTGTGAAGTTACTGGGAGATAGGCAAGAAATGACTGCAAAACGGGTAAGAAAATGTTTTGTTCCAACACAAGCGATTTCATTACCTATAAAGGTATACTTGTCATCTTCCCAAACAGCACACAAATTACACTTGTATTTATAGACATGTAGATTTTCTTATTAATTGACATATATCCTTTATGCCACTCAATACAACATCATATTTTTATGCAAAATAATTCATTTCTTTATTTGTTTTAATGTTCAGGTTTCAGAAGAACTGAATGATTATTCCACAAAAAACCCACGCTTCATCACAAACGCTTGGCATGTTTTTGGGGTAACGCACTCCTCAGTTGTTCACCTTCTATTCCAAATAATCATTTTTGTCCCTGTCTTCTCCCCTACCTTCCCATGTCACTTTATCGCCAAATTGTTTTGGAGCCCCTCCATTCTTTGTCCAAAGTTCATATCTATGTATAGCTTATACCTTGTTACTCCTTTTTCATCTTCAGTATAATTGTTTTCCTCCCTCCTGATCTCTGCATATATAGGCGAGAGGCACCAGCCGGTTTCAGGATAAAAGGGAAGAATTTGTGTCCAGGTGCCATCAGTGCATGCTCAATATAACCAACTAGACTGTTTTAGTGTTGGCCCAAACTGAAAGGCTGTAGATTTTTTNTATAGTTGTTGTGCTATATTTTGTCAATACATATCTGTCATGGTTAGTTTATATTGTCTTCTTTACTATCTTTATTTTTAGGGGAGATTTGTAAACTGCCAANCAAATCCTTTCCCATTACATTTTTGATTTTGAATGATATTACTAGTGAATGAACAAATTAAATAAACATCTTAATTCTGTGGTACAGTTATGAGATTAGTTTTTGATACTATTAGTGTTAGGTTTTTGTTACTATTAGTATGACAGTGTTCAATTGAATGTGTTTTTTTTACATGCCAGCTTCACATAGTTGTTTTTTTTTTAATGGCTTCTGCCAATGTAGCTAATTATTTTGTATTTTTATTTTTTATTATTGTATTATTATTTTTGTTGTATTTTGTTGTGTGTATATATAAGGCTGNTTTTTCTCTTCATAGAGATGTAATATGGGTGTGTTCACTGATGCTATCCTTGAGCAGGAAGATGCTTCTGACATATGCAAGTATCATAAGGATTTTATCTTCATATTATTTATTATGCAATGCAGTTTTTTTTATATTATTACTGTTTGTTCATATTATTTTTTAAACATTTACAGAACAATGTGACACTGTTATCACATAAAAATCAATATTATTTAATTTGAGTGACATATTTACCATTTTAAAATCCAGTAAGGTTAATTTGTTTTCTCTGTTAATACACTAAATTACTCTATGTAATGTTGTTTGGTTTTTTGAGTCTATGTTTTTTTTTTGTTTTTTTTACAGTGGTTAACGTACATTATGATGTTGATAAATACCTATCATCCTGGTATCCATCCGAGTCTGGTAACCCACGTATACGATCTTACTTTCCAGAGACATGGATTTGGAAGAATTTTAACATGGGGTAAAACTTAGTAATGTATGTAAAACTAAAACATCATGTAATATAAATAAGACATACAGTAATGAACTTTTTGGTTTATTTTTTTTTCTTAGGCGTGAAACATTCCTAAAAACAGACACAATTGTTCCAGATACCATTAGTACATGGTTTACAAATGCATTTGTGATTTCTGAGAATTTAGGATTTGGAATTTTGGAGGCTCCATTGCAGGTAATTGAACTGAATTGAAACATGCACAGAGAATTTGTTTATTTTTTATGTGCAAAACTACCATGTTTCTTAATTCTGGATCTGGCCCTGAAAGAGGAATAGATATCACCCATTATGGATTTNTTTCACCCCATGTGATACAGTGATACAGTGAAATAGAATAAATGTTAAATTNAATTTACCAACTGAATTATATATGAAAGTGTTTAAGGTTGTTCACACATTTTGAAATGTGTGTATTAAATCCAAACAAAGACAACTCACTACTGCAGAATCATATTATGATCATACATCACAATACTAACCTAAAGAGATGTTTTGTAGTGTACTGTAAATATTTAATTTAAGTAGCCACAAAAGTCACAGCCTGAACAGGAACTTATTATTTCTTGAGCTACTTATTTTTCTGCTTTTGTTCTATCATGTAAATGTCTACCTTGATAAATGGTCATAATAAATGAGGACCGGATCCACGCATTTGACATGTATTTGANGCATGCTTGAATTTTGCTTTTACTGCACATGCACAGAACAGGACTTATCGGAATGCTATTTGAAAATAAAAAAAATATTTCTGCACAATCAGTCACTGCAAGCATGCTGAACTTGGAATTCATTGAAACAGTACAGTATGGCCTAAGGAATTGTATTACTTATCTAATTTAATATGACACAGCTCCACATAGGGCTGCACGTTGGACTTTTTGAGACTTAGGACTCCATTTACTAAGCCCAAAAATTATCGATTTCATGTGGAGAGACTGCAGGGACACTGCAAAAGGTAGAAAAACTAAAAAAAAACCCCAAAAAAACAGCCGCGAGATTGATACAGACAGCGATGTTCCCCATTATCTGGTGCATGCGCAGTATACTGATGCTAAGTCCCAGCAATGATATACTGGGCATGCACTGAGACATGTCATTGATGATCCTGCGGCTCAGCGAGGGACCTCGCTGNACAGGTGAGTTTTTGTAAATGCTGGGGGCGATGTTGTCAGACTCACAGTGAGGTCGAATGTACAATCTCCCCCACCAATAATATTAGTAAATGGAGCCCTTATTTAGAGTTCAGAACTCATATGTGGTCAATTCACCATCTGTGCAAGGTGAGCGTGTTAAGAATTTGTGCAAATTCTCGGTTTCTTTTTAGGAGCATAAAAGGCTGGGGGGCAGGATGTATGGTGCATACATCTGTATTGCTACACTNTACACCAGACGTCCACAAATTTCATTTGTACAGCATTTGTTGTCAGTCACAATAGACATCTAGGTCCACTAAGTCCTGCTATTCTGTTGGAGAAAAATACTGATTGATTAATATGCTGATCATAGCTTTCTTCATTCTTACTATATTAAATGTTTTATCTTTCTCACTTTTTATGAGATAATGTAAATATTGTACAGTACACACAATACAAAGCCCCAGTGAATTACAAATGTTCATAGTCAGCTATTCCAGAACATTTTTGTCATTCACACTACAGGCAAGCATTGTTCATGGTAATATTGCCTTTGGCAATGCTGGATGAAACAAATCATTTCTAAAACTTGGTGGGAGAGCTCTTTAAAATGTGTGGATTTTGGCTATAAGACCTGGAGTTATTAGTTCAGACAACTATTTTAAGTACAGTGTCTATTATTATGCANGTGATGCAATTCAAATAGAATTATTAAATATTATGGTGTTATCTTTAGAATAATCAATAGAAAGCCATGATTAAGTAAGGCATTGTATGTAAGTTTTACAGAGGATTTGAAATGAATACATGTATTATAGTTGACTGGTATTTGTTGTAAGGGAATATTACCTGCATCATTTATGTCAGTTACTATATAAGATGCTCAAGAAATCATGTGTACANTTTAAGCTATATATGTAAATTAAATACTGTAAGTATATGTTCTGTCATGTACTCTTATTAATAACCGTGGGGTGCGGTCATAGTATTCCAACAATTCTCACTCAGAAATACATTTACCGCAATGGTAAGATGCATCACCTATAAGATGCATCACTCCCATAAATCGCATGTGGTAAATGCACACGCAATGCACATGAAATTGTCACATTTACCTGAATGTTGCCAGCAGCAGAGATATGTGACTGCAGAAGCGCGTATCACATAATCATGACCAATACCGGCTTTATGTATGGCCAGCATAAGTCCTTTATGGCAAAACATTTAGGACCAGATCCAGAGTTTCGAAGTAATAGCAATTATTTTAGTACCTGTACAACTTTATTGTGTATAGATATTGACCAGCTTTATTTTTAAACAGCTATTTAGATTAGGGCTGGGAAATATTGCCTCCTTGCTACAATTGAAATTGAAACTCCCCTGCAATTCAACATGGTTTGCCCACTCTTGAAAAATAGGATTGGAACAATGTATCTTATAATGTATGGCCAGCTTTAATTTTATGCATCTAACCTTAGAATTGTTTATAGACCAGAACATGCAACTATAAGATACTCGACAAACTTCAAGAGGCCTATTTTAAACTTTCTATTCTAGAACAAATGTTGATGTTCCCTCAATAATTCATATGCATGACAGCATTTATTTGCTAAGATCCAAATTATTTCTGTTTTTTCAGCTGGAATCTTTTCAGCCATTCTTTATTTCCTTGAATCTTCCCAGTTACGTTACCAGAGGAGAACAATTTGTCTTGGAAGTTGTTGTCTTCAACTACTTGGAAGAAGATACTGAGGTAACAGAATAAATACCTTTCTCTTTCATGAGCAAAATTTCACAAATAATAGTTTTCCCATAATATGCGAAGCCATGCAAAGTTGGACCAGGTTAGATATAAGAATTGTGCTATGCTCATTGATGGATTTACCATTTTTACATTATTGCTTTATCATATGTAATAAAAAGATCGTTTTTTTTAAAGTTGGATACCAACTGTTATAACTGTTATGGACAGTAGTAATGTTCATGATTAACATATCTGAATAAGGTATCCAGATAAACGGTATCATGAAACATTAAGATGTCATGAGTGTAATTGTCCTCTGTAACACCTGACAAACCAAACAGTAAACACTTGCAGCCAATGAGATTCTTCAAAACGGCGATGAACATAAGATTATTCTCTAATTTGGACATACAAAATAAAACAAATGATGAAGTATTAAACACATTTTATGAGCTTACAGTGGGGGTGAATTCACTGTATTTTGTGAAAAAGGAAAAACAGAAGTATAGGTAAAAACAGCCCCAGTCCTAATGCATTTGGTCCTATATTAGATATTTTTTTATTTTTTTAATTGCAAGTGTATAGAGCTGTGAAGTTTTTTTGTGTCACATACTAAGAATTAGTCCTGGTATGTTATAATGAGTTCCTTGACACAAGACACTCCTAATTTAATACAGGAGACAAATGCCTTTTTCTTTCAAATTTAGTTGACTCCACAAATATGATTAAACTGTAGGCCAGCAAATTACTTTTTTTTTAATACATTAAAATCTTTAAACTAAACACAAGTTCAAAGTTTGACTTGATTTTTTCTGTTCATAGGTTTCTGTAACTCTTGATAGCAGTGATGCATATGAAATCCTGCTAGGTTTTGTAAATTCAACTGGAAACCAGCAAATTGTATCAGTCCCAAGCCAGGAAGGAAAAATAGTTTTCTTTCCAATAAGACCAATTCTTCTGGGCGAGATTCCAATTATGGTTAAAGCAATGTCTTTTCTTGCTTCTGATGCCGTAACACAAAAGCTTCTAGTCAAGGTAATTCTCTTTTTTTCACATATTTCTACTTAATATTAAAGTTTATGACTGCATAAAAAGATCAATAAGCTAGAAATAAAATCAAACATTTTATAGCTTTAGTGGGGTTAATCTTCCAATTGCCAGTTCCTGGAGTTTACATGTTATGGGCATATATACTATAAATAATAATAATAATAATAATAATAATCATAATAATAACAACCAAATCCCAGCCTTCTATAGCCCTGCTTTTCCTGTCCTCCTATGGCAGCACAAATCAGTGAAATTAAGGGAACTGGATTGGATCCTGGACAGGAAAAGGATATAAGGAGACTTTCCCTGACGAATGGGTTAAACCTCCCCAGGTAATTGCCACCAGAAAAGGAAAGACACTCGCTTATATAAGCACTGTTCCCACCAGGCTTCAGTGTCTATCTTGCTTTTCCTGCGTGAAGTCGTCACAGAAGTTGCTCCCCAGTCGCCTACCTCTTGTTAAAACTGCCCGTTGCTGCTACCCATTAGCACACGCAAGAAAGCTCAGCCGGCCGCCGCTTTGGCGGTGGACAAGCGCGACACAGTCCTGCACAGAATATAGCACTTTACCGGAAGTGCTGTGTAAAGATGTGCCCGAGATAATGCAATGTGTAAATCATGACATGACAAGCAGGGCATCTGACACGCCACCTGTAATTTAAAAGGCCGGGAGGGAAGTTTGAAAGTATGCATTTCTTGCCATGGAGGAGTAAAAGAAAAACGCATTAACAGGTCCGAAAATGTGCCGTGGCATAATCTGTGTAGTCTCTCTTTTACTTTAGCATGCTCTTTTATTGCTTTTCCCTGCCATTGGTGGTTCTGGTGGGAAAGCTGTGTCTTGCCAAACCACTGTATAATAGAGACCTTGTGTGTTTNTCTGCTCTGTTTCGCCCCCGCCCCTTCAGTGAAGAAGGTTGGCTAGTGGTGTATGGTCACACTGCATCAGCCCGGGTTCATCCGGAGCATAAGGTTTATGGACACTATGGATAAGAAGAATTTGTTTAAAAAACAGCAAGTAATCTTTGGGGCAGCACTAAAGCCGGCGATAGCAATTGCTACCACTTGGTGGTGCCATTACTTAGTGATGAACATCTTAGATAACATTAATAGAGGCGACTTATTAAAATCCGTTCATAGGGTGCATCTGACGGTAGAATTTCTTTGCAAAGCACCCCTGGACACTGTCTGCCTTACAGCCAGGACAGCAGCTGCTACTACTGTGACAATGGGGAGCATTGTGACTGAAACCATGTATTGTCAATGCCCAATCTACGAACAAGCTCTTGTTGCTTTCCCTTCAGGAGGACTACTTATTTGAACAAATTCTAAACAAGACAATATCCAAGACTTTGGGTGGAAGATCTCAATGGCTAAAGCAAGACAGAGTGCCAAGAAAAACTTTAGGGACAAAAACCCTTCAGACCATGGCATAGTTACAGAAGGGCACAGGGCACCACCTCGTTACGTTTACCATGCCTGGAGCATTGGATGGAAAGCTCTCACACCAGGCAGTTTGGTAAAACTCTAACACAGATAGGTGGGTCCTAAAAGTTCTAAAACAAGGTTACAAGTTAGAGTTTCTAGACCAACCAAGAAATAATTTTCTAGAATGTCTTTTCCACCTTCTGTCTCAGGAGCCGGAGGCTATAATCTCAAGTCTTTCCAGTATGATTCAACAGAAGCTGGTGGTCAAGGTTCCTCACAATCAAAGATCTATTCCAGGTTTTTTGTGGTAAGACATCTGGAAGATACAGGACTTTTGCGTTTCCACAACCTCAATCAGTGCGACACTTCAAAATGGAATCCTTGAGTTCCATTCTGTCAAACATTCACAGAGGTATGTAATTCATCTGACTTAAATGATGCTTATCTGCAAGCCCCATTTGCCATCAACATCAAATGTTTCTGAGGTTTTATGTCAGGGAGGACATTATCCATTTACGTCACTGCCATTTTGACTAGCTACATCCCCAAGGACCTCCACAAAGGTCTTTGTGGTTATGGTAGCCAAGTTTGAGTGGAAGGTAGAATGGTTGATTAACTGGAAGAAGAGTAAAGTTANTCAAGATCTCAAACTGCCGGGCTTTAAAATCATGTATTGACAGAACTATGTATATAAAAAAAGTCTAAACAGCTGTAGAGGAGAGGAATAAAGGGGTAGCAGCTTCAAAGCAACCATCGCAATGGATAACACCCTGCATTTCAGAAGCCTACAAACAAAAAGGGGTTCCAAATGACTTCAAACGCTATTCCTGTAGGCAGAAAGAGAGTATGCCTCCATTTTTGATCTTTGTAAAACAGCAGGATGGGCATCTATATACACGTTTGGTAGACTGGTCCTCAGTGCTGCAGTTTAGTCTTCTTTTGGTAAATACTTTAGTTCTCCTACCGACTGATGTTGACTACTTGGGTATATCCCATTGGTTTGTGCTGCCATGGGAGGACTGGGAAACTGCATATTACCTTTTCCCTGGCTCCACCATATTTTTTTGTATGTATTACTATTTTTTTTGCTTTTGAGTTTATGAAGTAGGAAAACACTGATGTCATGTGGAAGTCTCCATATATCCTGCTGGTATCTTTCCTTTTTCTATTCAGGAAATATATCCAATCTGGTTTCCTTAATCTCATTGGTTTGTGCTGCCATAGAGTAGTCAGGGAAAGCATACTACTAGGTAAATAGTCTGCAGTTACTTTCTTTTTCATATAACTTATCACCCTTATGACCAATGTTATGCTGACATTTATGTAATACATTAAACACAGAATTCTAACAAGGCATCACCATGGGGTATATTTGCTAAGATGGGAATTTGCTGGGGAATTGAAAAGTGGGGAAGTTGCCCATAGCAACCAATCAGATTCGAGCTTACATTCTCCAGTATGTAAAATTAAACTGAGCGCTCGAATCTGATTGGTTGCTATGGGCAACTTCCCCACTTTTCAATTCCCCAGCAAATTCCCTGCTTAGTAAATATACCCCCATATGTTTTTTGCATATTTTTTATATTATATTATACCTCACCACAAATGTGCCCTTGCAAACCCTCCTCCAAATCCAATTCATTTAACTTTGAATCTAGATTGATTCGATTGAATTTATACAACATTAAAGTCATAATATATAAATATTTGTCATATGTTGACTTGAACTTACAACATAGTCTGTGTAGCTGTCTACATTTTATCCATCGAATATGTAAATAATATTTCCATATGGCATCATTGTATGAGGTCACTCTTAGAATATCTTAATAGCTAGCTCTGAAATGTGGAAAGTTAGTATTTATAATACTTGTAGCTAATTTTGTGGGTGTTCATATAACTATGTAATATCACTTTCTTTTGACAGGCTGAAGGAATAGAACATTCTTATTCACAAACTTTGCTCTTGGAACTGATTAACAATAAACCACAAACCATTGCAAAAGCTTTGAACTTTACATTCCCTACTGATGTAGTAAGTGGCAGTGAAAAGGCATTTATCTCTGTTGTTGGTAAGGATACCAGTGAATTTGTATTGTAGCAACATTTATTAAATTGGATTTAATCCCTAAGTATGAGCACCCCAATCAGTAAAATAAATGTGTATATGCTAAATTACTTCATGTATATACAAAATCTAAGCACAAGGAAAAACCGCAATAATAAACTTAGTCAGCATTATAAGCTGCCTCAAGGATAATTTCCCCATAATTAACTTACAGAAATGCTAGTGCAGTAAGATCACTTTACACATTTTACTACTGGAAGCAATTTTTATGTATANGATTAATATGTATAATAATCCTGGTTGCTGGCCTGTTGCCATGTTCACGTGACAGTGAGGTAGTTATGTAATTAACTGACCTTAATTTCAAGTGTTTTCTCATTACACAATTAATTTCATCATCAGCATAATTAATGCTGAAAGGGTTCAGGGCAAATTCCAAAGTCCCCAATTAAATTTTAATACTCTGATTGGATGGGCAGGGCAAATGTCATTGTGATTGACTGGTATGCTGCTCTGCCCCATTGCTAGAAAATCGGACTAAAGTAACTGTATGCTGGCTGCTATAAGAACAGCAGGTGCTCAGTGCTTCTGTCTGGTATTAGTCCTGTTATTAGTTTACATAAGGTGCATGCTATTCGGAGGGTGCATGCTATTCTTCTGGCAGGTGTCATGCACTTCCATTTTGCATCCCCATTCATCCCACACATTCACTTTGGGGGGAAGGTGAATTTCCCCTCTCAACCCCCCTGACACCCATCATTTTCAGCATACCACATCTTTTTTTCCTTTTCAAATAATATGGCATTATCTGGGTAGAGATCTGCCTGCATATGACATATTACAATCCTCTTTGATTTGACTTTATTACTAATTTCCTTTTTTTGTGTATCTGAACCCCTTCTCTGATACCAAAACAAATTTAAAAAAATAAGAAAATAGTTTTCAAGTAATTGTTGTATTGCATTAGTAACAACATTTGCATTACAGGTGATATTTTGGGACCTTCTAGTAGCAACTTGCAATCACTTATCCAGCTGCCAACAGGTTGTGGCGAACAGAATATGATAAGATTTGCCCCTGCCATATTCATAATGGAATATCTAACTAGTACAAGACAAATGAATGAGCTTGCACCTAAACTGATTACTTATATGAAAGAAGGTATGTTTAAGGCAGATTTAATAGTATATATGACATACATTTTTTTTTTACCTTTTTTAAATTTGTGCACATCTGAATTTTGATCATTATTATTAAACAACTAACATTTATCTAGTCTGTGGTTTGGATGTTTGCATCAACTCAATTTTAATCTGTCTATAGAAATATACTGGAGTACTGGAACTATGTTTTACAGCTTGGGAAAATAAGATGTTTTTTGGTACTGTACTTGCGTAAGCAAAATGTTCCATGACTCATCGCCTAGTGTAAGTGTAAGGTCTGTATATTAGGAGATCTATAAATG
This sequence comes from Platyplectrum ornatum, assembly GCA_016617825.1. Lineage (NCBI taxonomy): Eukaryota > Metazoa > Chordata > Amphibia > Anura > Limnodynastidae > Platyplectrum > Platyplectrum ornatum. Next base: position 8,058 of record JABWIB010009377.1, on the reverse strand, counting down.
GGGCGGTAAACTTATTCCATCTGCCTAATACCCACAAGGGGGATTCCAATATGTCAATTTTTTTTAACCATAGTGATCCTTGATTCTATTTGACCCCTACTTTAGGTTAATGTTTTAGATATCCTTATGCAAACCTGTCAGGAGAGATCACAGGTACCGGAGAAAGACATTNATGCCATTGCCTCATCAAGGTATTTTTTCCCCTCAAAGCCTGGTAATAGGGGTTTGCCCCTCCTTAAAGGGTNAAGGGGTACTGTTATGTTACGGTTACTTAACTTGCCTTAATATCTTAACATGTTAACTGTTGTCTAAAAATACTCACACTCCCTATTTGTAATCNTACTATACCGTCACTATTTTATTGCCACCTTAATTACTGATCTGTGCATGGGCAGATCGGCACATGAAAGGCGGATGCGCCGATTTNAATCAGCCCCAATGTCTCTTAATACAATATCCAATATTATTTTTTTTATCATATGAATGACTTAATCAACAATATTAAAATAANTAAAGTACAATTAACATGCGTTACATGTGGGTATGTGTACAACATTAAGCTATTGGCTACCGAATAATTAAAAAAAACATGCTTTAGATTCATACTTTAAATTGACCTTTGTGTAATTCATNTTTAATTGTTTTTTAGGTTATCAGAGAGAACTTCTTTATCAAAGAGAAGATGGGTCTTTTAGTGCATTTGGAAATGACGATTCCTCAGGAAGTACATGGTACATGACAATGATCTTTTTTCTCTGCAATCCTCAGGATTGTTAAGGGTAAAGTGCATTGTTGGTGTTAAAACTAATGTCTAATATGTTAACANGCAACATTTTGACCATATTAAAAAGAGTCTTTACAATGTATATATACTTTAAACTCCAACTACATCTAAATGATTTATAATATGTAATTGGAGTTTAATCTGTACTTTATCTTTTGTATATATTTTGGAGTTAAATGGATATAGATTGTAATTCAGTTAAAGAGACAGACTGTTATAATGTAAAATATATATACAAATATATATACAATATTATCTTGGTGCTAAGGTCTTCTTCGGTATGGAAAGGGAAAAAATGTGCTTATTTGATGTAAGTGAACTGAAAAGGAAGGGGCATTGGAAAGTATAGAGCGTTCAACCAGTCAGAACNACAGAGTTGAAAAATGACTGTTGAAATGATGTGTGTCTAACTGTAATGTAAATAAATAAAAATATTATAATATAAAAACCATTGCCTTTCTATTGTTTTAGGTTGTCTGCATTTGTCCTGCGTTGTTTTTTAAAAGCACGCCAGTTTATATTAGTGGACCCAGTTGTACTTCATGATACACTTACATGGCTTTTGAAGCACCAAAAGAAGAGTGGAGAGTTTTGGGAACCTGGAAGAGTTATAAGTAGTCGGCTCCAAGGAAGTGTTTATAGTCCAGTAGCATTAACTGCTTACATAATGTCTGCACTTATTGAATATCCTGGACTCCTGGTAAGGAAGAAACTTATTATTATTATTATTATTTTAGCGTTGTATTTAGTTGTTGTTATAACATATGACATATGTCATAAATAAGTTCAGTCACTTTTTCAAATTCAAATTCATAGACCTTATGAGAGTCTGGCTTAATTCAAGGTTTGTGTGATTGTACTAAAGTTGTTTCTCCTGATTTTCCAAATGGATCTGCTCT
>JABWIB010009364.1:13904-27018 GCA_016617825.1 Platyplectrum ornatum | reverse complement strand
TTGTGAAAAGCCTGTGTGTATTGAATAAGGGATTCATTTACACCTCGTCATTGTGTGTGTGATAAACTCGCCCTGGAGTATTAATGGGGTTTAATCCTGGTATAGTCCTTATAACTATAGGTGTTACATGTGATTATGACCACACAAGCCCACCCTGGGTGTTTCCATGTTGCACCACTGTTTAATATAGTGATCTGATATCATTGGGGTTAATCTTCGCTCGTGTATGTTGTGTGTATTTGTGAAGACGCGCACATTGCACAGCACAGGGATGGGTGTTGTCCTGTGTCGCTGAAAGCTTTCTGGTAACACACACTGACAACCAGCAATTACTGTCTTCCCTTCCCGGCTAATGCCAGCGCGGGGAGGATGTGATCAGACTCCTCTGCACATCTGTTCTGTCTCCGCTTAATCCGTCCAGTTTAGGGCGTCTTGGAAATGCCATAGGATTATATGGCGCTTGTGTGTAATATGTGCGCTTATTCCCAACTATAGCTGCCCTCAATCAGCCCGTGGGGTAATTATCAGCTGATCCCCTATTATAACAGCGTATTGCATGGACCGAACCAAAACCTCTGTGGGTCAATGATCGCACGTCGTCTGCAGCAATGATCGGCCACCGCTGGGTAGATCTTATTAGGGTTGGCACAGGGGGCCAGAGTATACCGCTGGATGGCCATGTGCCCTTGTGACTGCTGCATTATAGGGGTGATATATAATATTTCACCCAGGGTTCCACGAGTCTCCCAAATTCCGGGCAGTACTCCCAGTCTCCCGGGAGAGTCTGCAAACTCTCCTGTGACAAAAGTCACCACCTCTGCCCTAAGTGAAATGAACATCTCCAGTATATGTGCCTATGCGCGTTGATGTGTTGTTGTGTTGTTTTTCCAGACCATTGTATCGCGGAACGCTCTTCAGTATCGGGGAACCTCTCAGCATGACGCACAGGAGTTCCTGCTCTGGCTTCTGGACAGGGTCCACGAAGACCTGAACATCGTTGTCAAGCACAAGCCCCGGGTGTGTATCCCCCAATGCTCACGTTCCTTCTATCTGGATGTTGATGTGTTTTGCTATGTTACATTATTAATGTCTCTCTTACAATTGCAGCCACCACTGGAAGAAGATCTGACAGGAGAGGGGCCACCATTTCCCACCAGCGGGACGTTCGTTCAGGAACTATTCCAAGCTCAGTACAGGTAACGCGTTACATTCAGTGTTGTATTGTTTTGCTTTAGTAACGTATATAGCATCTTCTGCTTATGTTAGCCAAATCGTGTCCCTTACCTGTGATATTTAGTGTAAGCCCCCTGTATTGTACCGTGGTTTATCTTGTTTCTAATGCATCGTGTGCCGTGTCGCTGTCCCCTCTTTCCCCATAGGTCCTCCTTGACGTGTCCTCATTGTCAGAAACAGAGTAACACCTTTGACCCTTTCCTCTGCATCTCTCTGCCCATCCCCTTGCCTCATACACGGTAAGAACAGGCCGCAAGGTTTAACACGCATTGCCCGCGCCGTCAGCAGCTCAAGAGCGTATGCTCGTGTTGTTTAAGCCATTTCTTGCACTCTATTGAGTGCCTGTCAGCTGTTCATCTATAAACCATTGCAGCATGCTGCTCGATGAACATTGCTTACATACAGACTTGCTTGTAAATGCAAGATCTGGACGGGTTTTGAGTTGAGATTCCACCAATCCTTGGACCGGAAGCAGGTTTACGAGCGAACGCCATAGGTAAGCGAGAGAGGGGAGGGGACCACCCGGTCTCCCCCCACTCTCCTGTGTGATGATAGTGGGGTATGTTTACTAAGCCGCGAGATTGGAAAGTGGGGATGTTGCCCATGGCAACCAATCAGATTCGAGTTCACATTCTCCAGTATGTAAAATGAAACTGAAAACTTGAATATGATTGGTTGCCATGGGCAACATCCCCACTTTCCAATGTCGCTGCAAACTCGCGGCTTAGTAAATATACCCCCGTGTCACACTTCTGCCTTAAGTGACCCAGACCAGACTATAAAAAGTAATACCCCCTGCCACCATAGTGTCATGTAGGTGCATGGGGTGGGCGCCATTGGTCAGTGAGATGTGACGGCAAATAATCAGGTCTATGATTGGTTAGCAAAGTTTTTGTGTACAGTGTAACAATCCATTGAGACACATTATCAGGTATGAGCTGGGTAATGGAAATGGCTTTTAATGTCCTGTTCCACTAATATGGAGATGCTAATGGCTATGCTCTCTCGCTGTGCAGACAGTTTAATATGACTGTAATTACCTGGAGCCTGTGTCCCTTGTCACACGCAGGCCTTTATATGTGACCGTGGTTTATCAGGGGAAGTGCTCTCACTGTATGCGCATTGGCGTCGCCGTTCCCCTGTCTGGCAGCGTTGGGCGATTACGGGAAGCCATATCCATGGAGACAAAGATACCATCTGACCAGGTAATTCATGCACTTTACCTTCACGTATGCCAGTGGTTCCCANGCTGTGCTNCCTGGGTGCCCACNAATGTTTTTTCTGACATGGCGGCATAATGCTAGTGTTTCATAGAGGCGCAGTTGTATTTCTTGTACAGGAACTATACAAGTTTTGATGTCAATCTGAAGTATTTCTGTCTTTACCTAAATAGTTATTACATTATTTTGACTCAAACTGCAAAAAAGTAATTCAAAACTTGCGCTTTTTAGCTTGCGGCTCCATTGAGCTGTGTCTAAAAAGATGCGAGAAACAGGAACCGTAATAGCCAATCGTGCGCTTTTTCACGTCTAAAAAGTGCATTGAATCAACCCCCTATGTATTGTGTGTTTTACAAATCTGGTTGTCTGAAAGTGCACTCATTGTGTTTTGTGTTGGCGTCAGTGTTATTGTCTCACCACTGTGTGGCGCTGTTGGGCTGATATTAGAGATCTGTTCACCTTGAGTAGCAGCTGCTCTTTTGACTACTTGTTATTTATAATATATCAGTGTGTTTGGTGCTGTTTAACCTTTTTAACAATTNCTAAAACATGTTCTAATATACATAATCCTAAACCTTCCAGCACCTCTCTTAAGATCACTATGTCCTGCCATCTGTATACATGTAAGAGTTAATAGCACAGTGTCATGGCTGGTATTACCACTAGCTCTTTGTTGGCTGCACCTTCTATGTCCATCTTACATCTTCTCCTCTCCTCTCTTTCTCTCTCACTCCAGATAGTAATAACTGAAATGTATTTTGATGGCTTCCATCGCTCCTTCTCTGACACAGATGACTTGGATACTATCCATGAAAGTGACTGCATATTTGCCTTTGAGACACCAGAAATCTTCCAGTCTGAGGGGACGTTAGGCCAGAGAGGTAATCCCTTTCACCTAGAATCATGATGTCTATTAACCTTCTGCGTACCCGCTCTTTCCAGACCTTTGTTTATTGTGTTCTGGGAGGTCTTGTAGCTCAGTACTAATGGTAAATAGAGTATGGTGATTAAACATGACTACAGGGCTCATGCTTTTCTCCGGATGTTTCCTTATTTCAAGGAACTTATTTCAGACTCCATTCCAGATCCTCATGTTATTCGATGGCAATGTGGAAATATTATGGTGCAGATGAACTACTGTGTTTCCCCTTTAATAAGACCTACCCTGATAATAAGCCCTATCCTATTTTACAGTAAACTGTCTAAAGTAAGCCCTCCCCCAAAATTTAGCCCTATCTAAATCACAATGAGGTGTCATAATGTCAGCAGCACTTGGGGGGACAATCAGGTGTCATAATGTCATCAGCACAAGGTCAATAAAATAAGCCCTATGGTGTTTTTGTTTTTTTTTGTTTTTTTGTCCTGAAAAAAAAAAAATAAGACTGTCTTATTATCGGGGAAACACGGTATTGTAACTCCCTGCAAATCACATGTCCTTTCCTGCATGTAAGATATGATACAGCTAGCAGGGGAGGTCTGTAAATCTTTACTGCTTTGCTTAACACAATTAAAGTGATAATTACAATGATAATGCTGTTCTTAATGTCCATTCTGTGGTGTGTTTTGGGGGATTAGTTATTTGATGACGGAGCAGCCTTTTCATGACCTCTTTCTACCTCTTTCAGGAGTCTGTGTAAATAACAACCAGAATTACATAAGGAATGGCATTGACCAAAATAGGTCTTCTCACTACTCCTCCGGCTCGGTGCGACTGCCCATGAACAGGGTGGGTGATAGGATCATCATCCTGGTGTGTAACCGGGCCTACAGTGGGCAGCATGGCAAGAGGTGAGCATGTCATGTATTCCCTGGATGACCCTGTCCAGACACTGGGGAAGGGGGGGGTTGTTCTTTGATACAGTTACACCTCTACCGGATCTGTCCCCAGCTTGTGTTTATAAAGCAGGATGCTGGCTATATGCTGTAACCTACTCAAAATGTTCTTAGGTTTGGTCAGCCATTTGTTCTGCACTTGGAGCGGAGCATCACATGGGATGTCCTGCAGAAAGAGATCCTGGAGAAAATGCAGTATTCCCTACGCCCCTCAGTGTGTATTCAGGTGAGTGATGCTGGGTACACACTACATAAACCTTTACACGTTGCAATACATGTAGCCATATTAGCCACAACCTAAAGTTCCAGTGAGCATGCCAGTGCTGCATATACGCTGACACCTCTGATTTACATCACCCTCTGCTCTGTCTATCGTAACACTATAGAGTTAAATCTATGTCTGATGTTTGATTGTACATATGTGATTTGTAGCAGTAACACAGGATTGTAAGAACGTATGATNTCCTCTAATCGTGTGAAAGAGCTGCAGTGTGTTCTATGTCTCCGGTTTGATATGTTCTGTATCCTTGCATCCTCTGTGGTCACCTGTGTAATGTTTAATATGGATACACTGTGTTGCTGCAGGTGTGTCCGTTCAGCCTTCGCGTGGTCACTGCTGTCGGGATAACTTACCTCTTACCTCAGGAAGAAAAACCTCTGTGTCACCCAACGGTTGAAAGGTAAGTCCTGGGTGAATTGGGCTTGTCACTTGTCTTTACTATATAAAGCTCACATATGTATGGTAACTCTATCATGCATGTTATATATAGGAATAGCTCTTGGGACAAATATTGTGCGCTTTGTGTGATTTGCACCACCAAGTGTATCCAGCAGCTGTATTGCTTTGTTTCAGGGCTCTGAAATCCTGTGGTATTGGTGGAGCTGCTCATGTGAAGCTGGTGGTGGAATGGGACAGAGAGACTAAAGAATAGTAAGTATGCAGACACGCCCTGATGAGCAAAGCTTAGCCTAATAAAGTAGATTTGCGTCCCTGCTGTTTATGTTGGATATATACATACACACATCTCTGGCCAGAGGATCCGTCACTTTCCACTGTCTAACCACCTCCAGTTTAGTAAATCCAGCTACTGGACTCATTGGCCTAAATTTACTAAGCAAGGAGGTTGAAAAGTGGGGGTGTTGCCCATAGCAACCAATCAGATTCAAGCTCAAGTTTCATTTTACATACTGGAGAATGTGATTTCAAATTGGTTGCCAACGGCAACATCCCCACATTGCTGACAAAAGGGATAATTTTGTCAGCAGTCCACCAGCATGGGTAGGTTTTGGGGGTGTGTGATAACCTATACAGTCATGAGAAGAACATCCAAACTTCACACACAAGTCTGATTGTTCCTTGTCCAGGAATTGTACTTTATAACCTGTGCTCTGTGAGGCAGAAGTACTAATCTCTGAGTGTTGCAAGTTAGGTAAGTGTTGTTGATGTCTCTTATTGTATGTGCTTTTATAAATTGAATAATTCGATGCCAATCATCTACATCCAAATGCTGTCAAGCAAGACTNCAGGGCAAGCCTGATGTTTGGCTTNTGCGAGNTNCTGAGACCCTTTTCCATTCAATGTGTCTCTGATTGGGCACGGTCCACACACTAATGGTAGCCTTCCAGGCAGCGAGGATTGAAGGCAGCCATTAATCAGCCAATGAAATGGATTTTCACAAACCGGTTCTCTGTTGCCACCTTTTGTATGTGAAAAGAGGAATTGATCTGACAGAAATGAATCTGNCCGCGATCATAGCGCCGGTTTCCTTCCTGGACTCTCCTCTCTTATTACAATAGACACTCGGGGCAAAATGAAAATAAGCTCAAATTAAAATCATAGCTACGGTTTAGTGTGCAGGCTTCATCGTTTTGCGTTGAGTTATTATTTGGGGACTTTGGGAAGTAAACAATCCTGNCAGCCCAAACTTTTTGCTATGGGTCAATGTTGCAATACAGGTAGATGGACTTTCATTTTGTTTAAGCGGATACTTTTTAAATGGTAATTGGTAATGAAGGTCCTAGTACAGTGCTGGACAAGACGTGATCACTTCACAGGCGTGGTGGGAGAATAATGTGGAATATTGCGTTCTTACAGTCCCCCAGTGATTACCGTGTAGACACTGGATGCAGGGAAGGGGAGACGCTATGCTGAGATATAGCAGAGCGGCTCTGCGTTCACCGATAAATTAATGAATTCATGAGGGTTTGGAAATGGTGATAATTCCAGGGTTTCCATGTCTTGTCTCTAACGACNGCGTTCGCACAGCCGACCTAGCAATTACCCGGCTTTCTAAAGGCAGGCAATTGCCAGGCTGACAACTGTAACACCCATGCACACTGAAGCCAGTGACACTGGTGTTGCTAAATTTGTTCTGTTCTTTAACAATGTAAAACCCTGGTCCAACATGGTTCCAACATGTATCTGGCTTCAAATGCCTGGTAAAGAGACCCAGAATTTGAAGGTGGCATCATTCACACAGCCACGAAAAACCCATGGTTTTCGGGGCCAATCCAGTGTTTAAGAATAGGTGGAAATTTGAAACAGTACAACAGCAAATTATGTTTTTTGCGTGCAAAAAATGTGAACTACACTGTCCATGTTTGTGCTTATGCTCCAACTCCGATCCAGCCCCTATTGTAAACTGCTAATATATCTNATACTGGTGCAAACACCAGCTTTCTTCATTATTGGCTTGAGTCTCAATGCAATAGAACCCCAGTCTACACCCTTATTGCAAACTAGATTGTGTTTCCATTATGCATACGCTCTGTTTGCCTGCTGATATTAACTAACTTGAATCCACATTCCCAGCATGCTTCAGCAGCAAACACATGTCTGAATTGTGACGCAGGATGTCTGTCTGCCATAGGCAATCCACACCACCTGTTTCATCCCTCGGCTGTGGTGGGATCCCCGCTGCTACTGCTTATTCCTCCCCCTATGCTTTTTATATTTCTATATAAAGGATTGAGACATAAAAGTGACACCGCTGCCGTATACAAACTAAAACTTCTAACACCCAAGGTCTTAGCCAGCGAATAGGTGAGGAATTGAGATGCGCTCGAGCTCTGATGGCTGCCTGGTCTTGTTTGAAAAGCTGTCTGTGTCGTTTAGTGGATACAGGTTACACCTGTCTGGTTTCATTGCTCCGCGTAGGAGCTGCGTCTTCTCACCTGCACGGATAAGCAGAGCCGGGTAATTGCCTCTGTGACAAGCTCGTCTGAATGCTCTCCAGGCAGAGCCAGGGGTCTGCTCTTCATCCCCGACGACTGGAGCTGATCGTCTGTCTGGAGCGCGAGGTGTCTCTTGAATTCGTAGTCATTACTTGACAGCGATCTGTGNGTCAGAACCAAATGAATGCAGCTTTCACGAAATCCAGCCGTGTACTGAACCACCTCACCCTCGCGCATAGTTCGTCTGGTGTTATCCTATCCGTTCCCCAGATGCCGCTGATCCTGTGACGGGGCGTTCGCACGTAGCATTGTGCTGNGAAGTCGGAGGTGGGTCAGGAATTGATGTAGCACTGCAGGCCGGTCTGGGAGTGCCAAGCATACTTTCCATACGTGCACCATCATACGTGAGGGTGGCACAAAGATTAAAGTAAGGGGGGAACTATCGTATCTCTGTACAAGTGTGGTAGCGGTCTTCTCCTTCATCTGTTCGGAAGGATGTACCCCTAAGCAGGTGTCTTCACCACGGGCCTATGTAGGTGATGGGCTATGCACCCTGACAGTCTCTTCCACCCAGGACACAGTTGTTTAGTATGGCGCCCCCTGTCACTGCCGCCCAGATGAACGTATCTGCATCCACAGTGTTAATATCAGCTCCATGTAATTATATAACGTGAACCATCCCCAGGCTTCTAAGGGAGGCTGCTCCTTCAAGTAAATGTTGATTGTTGAGCCTTCATTACGTCTATGCCTCTCGTGCATAAAGTGCATTTATGTGAAGACAATCCGCAGGAAGCCATGCTTTGCCAGGGCCTTGAGGAGAGGGGGAGTGTCGCTCGTTCTGTCACTTGCTTATTTTCCCTGCGTGATATTGGCCAATTCATCTCATAAGTGCAAAATGTTCCTCNGAACCACAACACCTACCAGCCCCATACACAGCGTTAAGTCACCACATGTATACAGGCATGGGAGGACAGCAAGTTACTGCACTCCTCGAGCTTACAGCAATATTCACCCTACCGTGTCCTACTTCATGTACAGCTTCACTGAGCCTAGGGTGTGTGTATATATGTATATGTATTTTTTATTCTATTCAACCACGTTCTCAGTTATGATGTGACTCTTGGCAATCTGTTCCCTGCAGCCTTTTCGGTAACACAGAAGAGGAGTATGTCCCGGATTCGGAGAGCGTCCGGCTGCAGCGCGAGATTCACCACCAGCCGCAGTGCTGCAGCCTCTCGCAGTGTTTTCACCTGTATACCAAAGAGGAGCAGGTGAGTTGCTCTGCATTGCTGTGACAATGAGCCTGTAGTAGTAGTAGTTAAAGGCTGTGCGCAACCTACTGACACGTCTGAACTAACATCGCGTGCGCTCAGCACAGAATTAAAGGGGGTTGCAGCAGCCATGTATATGCATGATGTACTCCGCTTTGTATTTGAGGCGTTCTTGTTTGATGTTGAGATGTCATTACGGATTGTAGTGTTGTCGCATCTCCATTCGTAGACCTCTGCCATTTTATGCTTTGCCCTTTGTGTTATGTATTCACTGCTTGTTCCTTTGTCTGATCGCTTCTGCTGCNTATTTGCAGCTGGCTCCTGGCAATGCCTGGCGCTGCCCTCACTGTAAGCAGCTGCAACAGGGCAGCATTAAACTCAGCCTGTGGACCCTGCCTGACGTACTTATTCTACATCTGAAGAGATTCCGCCAGGTAAGCCCGCCGCCTGCTATGTACTAACTAACAGNCCCGACTGCTGCTGTGTAGCCGATCACCAGATAACCTCTGGCTTCCTAACCTGCTACTACCACCCATGAAACCTCACTCCATCCACCTACCTAGGGATCTGATGATTCTATAATGACGTTGGGCTAGTCTCTTGCTAATGGGNTCTTTTCCACCGACAGATTTCCATATTGGCATTGGCTGCATTGTAGGGACAGATGAGGTTGAGACTTCCATCTCGGGACCATTTCTAGATGTAGATTACACTTAGAACACTCCACTATATGGGTTGGGATTAGTAATGTTAGTATCTCATATTGATAAAGCCTTCACATTGTAAAATGAGAAGTGGCTTCTGCCATTTATTAATTTTCTAGGGACACATCAGTTATATTAGTGACTACATCTCCCCCCCACCTTGTTACATGTGTAATGTAATGACTGCACTGGTTAGATAGCTGTGCTCCTTGTTGTGATGCTGTCACATTATGTTCGCTGTTTTCGCACAGGACGGTGATCGGCGAGTGAAGTTGCAGAATATGGTCCGATTCCCNTTAATGGGTTTGGATATGACGCCTCATGTGGTGAAACGCAGTCAAAGCTCCTGGAGCCTCCCATCGCATTGGTCTCCCTGGAGGCGGCCTTACGGCTTGGGCCGGGACCCTGAGGACTTCATATATGACCTGTATGCTGTGTGCAATCACCATGGCACCATGCAAGGAGGTCATTATACAGGTATGGATGAAAGTAATGAGTGATTTAATCTACAGTGCCACCTATGTGAGATCTGCTCTAAGGGGTCCGGCTTTACATGTTTCTTGCACACTTGGTAATGTTGGGAATACATGCTATAACCAACCTCTGTGTCCCTCAGCTTACTGTAAGAACTCGGTGGATGGCTTGTGGTACTGCTTTGACGACAGCGATGTACAGCCACTTCCGGACGATGACGTGTGCAAGCCGACTGCCTACATCCTCTTCTATCAGCGCCGGGCAGCTGTGCCATCCTGGTCCGCAAACAGTTCTGTGGCAGGTGCGTTCTTGTACTTTACTCGATGGAAACACTGCGTGTGGGACACTCCGTAGGAATCAGTCCCATCAATGTGCCACCGCTGCCTAGGTAACATATGCTTTGCATAGTAATGTAAATAGTATATCCGTATTTCTAAATGTCAATGGAAGTAAAATTAAACGCTATAGGGGTGATAAAAATCCCAAAACCTACAAAGCACAAGAAAGAATCCTCCAGTGTAGACGTGCCCTGTAGTTGGTCCAGGAGACATGACTGAAATGTTGTGCCTTCCCATAACCCTTAGGGTCTGCATTGGCTCTTTTATACAGGATACGTCGCTCTACCAGGTCCCCTTTTCCTTGTATTGAGTGCTCATGTTTTCTGCATGTGCTCTGCGAAAATGCAAATTCTAATACTACACAGTCAGGAGTCAAGTTCCCTCTGACTCGGGCCTATATCCTTTCATCTGTAATGGAGTCTGATATATTAACGTCTGTTCCTGTGTTGGCGATTGTGAAGTATTGAAAGTGTCGCAGCGTTTCTTTGCGTCTGTTAATAGCTGGATTAAATACAATAGGTTAGTGAAGTGCCTTGGGTTAGCTGTCCCATCATAATGTAACCTATTGATGTGTGCTTCCTTTGCAGGTTCCACAAGCTCCTCTCTATGTGATCACTGGGTATCCAGGCTGCCGGGAAGCAGACAGCCCAGCATCGCTTCAGCCGCCTCTTCCAGGCGGACGTCTCTAGCGTCACTGGCCGAGTCTGTGGAGCTGACAGGGGAGAGGAGTGAGGATGATGGTGAGAGGGATATCTTCTTATTGATTGCTGCTTCATTAATAATACATTGGTTCTGCTAGTGGCCTTCTATAGTCTATTTGTGTTAAAGCNGCAGATGCGTTCAAGCAACAACATTTTTCTTTCCTATAAGCCCTTGATCTGAGAAGAAATCTGTTCAATCCCTACCTGCCTCACACTCTGACATTCATGGCGCTTCACGTTCCACATGAAAAAAGACAATGGCTGTCTTATCCTGATACAGTCCATTGTCACCCAACTATCTTCTAGTAGAGGGGTAGGAAATCTGTGGCTTTCCAGGTGTTGTCAAACTACAAGTCCCGGCATGCTTTAACTGCATAGACGTAGTTGATACCTGACAGAGCATGTTGTGACTTGTAGTGTGGCAACTCCTGTAGAACTATAGAGCTACGGATGACCATATGGGGGTATATTTACTAAGCGGTGAGATTGGAAAGTGGGCATGTTGTCCATAGCAACCAATCAGATTCAAGCTCTGTTTCGTTTTACATACTGGCGAATGTGAACTCGAATCTGATTGGTTGCTATGGGCAACATCCCCACTTTTCAATCTCCCTGCAATCTCAACGCTTAGTAAATATACCCCATAGTGTCTGCTGGATCATTGGCAAAATCGTTAATGGCGTCACTAATAAAAAAAAAATTATGTCAAAATCCCTTGTCCCTGGACCCTTTTTGCTCTCTTTTCCGGAGGAGGGACGGAGTGACCCTGTCNGTGTCCACACGTCACATGTACATGCTACACCCCTGCAACTTGACTTCTAGGATAATGCGCCCTCTAATATGTGGTTACAGTGGCCCAGCGATCGGATTTCTAAGATTGAGATAAAGAAATTTGAAACTCCAGATCTGGCCAGGAACTTTTTTGTGTCCATTCAAATTTTATGTTTAAATGAAATAACTTTACCCAGTAAAATTTGTTTATCTCCATATTGAATGGGTTGGTAGCATAGAAGCCTTACTAACTAATGGCCGAATCCAGACTTGAGCAAAACTANCCTTCGCTGACCCAGACACTGATTTTGCCTCCCTAGTTCTTAACTTGATTCCCTCACTGTGGGGAGACCACTCGCTCACATGCAGCCAATTTACAAACCCAGACTGCGGAAAGTGACGTGTTTTTGGCCATTTAACTCCGGCCTTAATTGTTGTTTTGTTTATCGCTGGTGCAGCATTGGGGATCAGTATTGACTTGGCTTTGTCTTTCATCACTCCTCCTAATGTCCGGCTTTTACACTCTGAAGCTAATGACTTTCTTTACGGAAATTGTTCACTTCTTGAGTCATTGACTTTGACCTTTTCAACCATGAAAATAAGGACAGCGTGCATTTTGCTGTATTACCAAAGCACCTTTGAGCCTTGATTATATATGTGTATATTTATATTATTATTATTATTTAATTTTTTTGTTCTATCCAGGTGGTTTTTCCTCGCGTCCATTTGTCCGCAGTGTCCAGCGTCAAAGCAGCGGCCGATCATCTGTCACTAGTCCTCTTGTCTCGAATGAGAACGGTTTCCGGCCATCTTGGTCCTTGGCGGCTAAACTCCACCTACGTGCGGCNACCTCCTGCCGGCACCCCTCAGACTCCCCCACCCATGGCTCCTCCCTCAGCAAGATCGGCGAAGCGGACGACCACGTCTCCACCTCTTGCTTTGGAAGTCTCCGTAACCTATCTGGCAGTTTCCACGATCACCTCGAAGGCGTTCGCCGAGAGCATCGTGCGGCGTCTCGGGCTCCTCTGGCAGTAGCAGAAGGAGCTGTCCANGCAGAGCCAGTCCTGAAGAAACCTGCCGCTCCCGAGCCAACCATAAGCAGTGCAGCCGAGCTGGTGGGCAGGAACCCACTGCTGGACCCTCTAGACAATAATAATCATATCGCCTTTGTCGATCAAAGTGACTCAGTGAGTTCTTCCCCTGTGCGGGAGAACTCGCCGCAGAGTGAGGAAATGCAGAATAAGAAGCTGGTGACTGGTAAAGCCTCAGCAGAGAAGGAAAAGGCGGCGCGGCAGCNGGAAAAGGACTCTTCTACACCTACTTCAGCAACATCGAACACCAATGGGAAACACGTTTCTAAAGACAAAAGGAGCTCGGTGAAGACTCCAGTGCGTC
>JABWIB010009362.1:0-14257 GCA_016617825.1 Platyplectrum ornatum | reverse complement strand
GTATGAGTCGAGTGTGCGCTTGACCGTCTTGCAGGCCGTTCATACGTGTATTCGATCGGGACCTCTTCACTTCATTTCAGTTAGAGAGTAGTTTCCCAATAGAACACACGTTATGTAGCATTAGTTTTCGAAACCAATACGGTTTCTACGTCACGATGACGTCAAATGGTTGACCTCCGCCGAACCCTTGAGACTGACTCGCCGAACCCCAGGGGTTCGGTCGAACACAGGTTAAGAACCACTGGGGTAGACAGAACAGCGAACTCATTGTTGGTAATTAATATATATAAAGAAAGACATAACTCTTCAGACAAATAGCTATTATTTCTGTCAGCAAGCAATTAACCATCAATTTAATAACGACATGCTACATGTTTTGTAATAAAATTAAGCATTTCTTACCACTGTGATAAAGATGGATAATATAATCTTGTGAATCTTTAGTTTTAATTAAAACTTTACAGCTCAATGAGAAATTGATTTTGAAGCTTTGGAGGGCAAGCACTTTAAATTTTGGTATTGGGATGTCAATAATAACTAATAGAATTTCAAATGCCAAAAACCACTGAGAGCGAAATAATTAATCTTAATTCACGACTGCTGGACACAAAGAGTCGATTGGCATATTGCAGGAATAATTACTTATTTTAGATAAGAAAACCAAGCTGCTTATAGAAAGAGAATGCTATCATAGATAAGACACATAAGGCCAGATTCAGATTTACCCTCTTATGACTTACACTCATGACTTTTTCTCAGTGGAAAAGGGGTATTACAAAAAAACATGTTGAATTGCAGGGGAGGTAAAATGAATGTTAGTGTTTGCATGCAGGGGGAATACTTTAACTTTGCACACAAATACTNATCAGCTTTAAGCTGGGCATACACTATAGGATAAATTGTTCCAATCGAAAGATTTTTCGAGAGTGGGCAAAACCATGTTGAATTGGTTTATCTTATAGTGTATGCCCAGCTTTACTATTACACTGTTATTAGACTTGGGCTGGAAACATCTTGTCTCACCTGTAATACTGATTGCAATTAATTAAATTTACCTCCCTGCAATTCAACATGGTTTTGCCCATGAGAGTGTAATACCCATTTTCCACTGACAAAAAAATGCACATAAACCCAGGTTTATTTTGGTGGAAATGGGTCCCAAGAAAAAAAAACCCAGGTCAGTTGACCAATGCAGGGATTTTAATGGGATTTTTGAACCTTTGGTGGAAAAGAGGTATAAGTCATGAGAGTGTAAATCTGAATCTGGCCCATTCTGAGCAATACATGAATACATGGCAAGATATTAAATGCAGGTAGATGTTGGTGAACACCTAATAGCAAATGCATTGATTAACCGAACAATAATAATAAAAATGTAGGAGGGAAGTCTAAAAACTATTTCAAGTGGCAACTTTTGTCGCTATATATGGGCCTTATCTTTTGTCCTGGAAATATGAGGATATGTCTCTTACCATTATGCATTGCCATACCAGAGCAACTGTCAGTACTTAGTGGTTTAATATAGCATATAGTATACCCCCCTTGGCGATATATGAATCTATGTTAGTTGAAGAAAGAGAAAGAGTAATAACATTTATAAAATTGGCTTTAACATGACAACAAGTGCAATGTTATCAGCAGGGGTATGTAACTGTTACCACATACAGATTGTTAAATGTCTTGAAATATAAAATTTACTATGGTATTTTAATTAGAATTTAACAGAATGCTGACAGTTATTTGTAATTTCTGAGAATAACTTTTATTGTTCACTTTCTTCAGGTTCTTTTCTTTTTCATTTTATTCTTGACAAATGTTTGAATTTAAGAATTTTTTATTCATAAAATGAGAACTCACACATAGACTAATTGAAAGTAATTTGTTAGGGCAATATATTTTATGTGTATAATAAACTTTCCACCTTGCAGGCGTTTTCATTTTATTTTATTAATCTGCAAATTAGTTTATGAGAAGATTATTTCTATGCTTTTATCTGGATTGCTTTAAATAAGAGCGCCCCAGATGTGGTGTTGAGAAACAATGTTCGGTATGCTAGGGGATGGATTCTTTAGTAAAATCTTATAGGTATATATTGAAAGTTATAAATTGCCATGGCGATTTCAGGAAACTGCTTTAATCAGCGATTCGGCAGTGAGATGCTGCTTCGTAAATTCCAAAAATGCTTTAGAACAATGGTTTAGCAAAAATGCTGCTTTGCATATATACCCCAAGGAGAAACACACAAGTTGTATTGGATGGGGGTTACATATGGAAAGAGTGAAGTTCAACTTTAATTGAGTCTGATACTCTGGCACTATAGACAACTGCTGGAAGGATTAAATAGAGACTTACTATGGAGAAGTGGTCTCACCTTTACAGTCTCTGAGGGTATATTTACTAAGCGGTGAGATTGCAGTTAGATTGGAAAGTGGGGAAGTTGCCCATAGCAACCAAATCAGATTCAAGCTTTCAGTTTCATTTTACACTCTGGAGAATCTAATTGGTTGCTATGGGCAACATCCCCACTTTTCAATATCACTGCAATCTCACCGCTTAGTAAATATACCCCCTGGAAACTGTTGCTGAAATGCTGCTAGACTATACCTTCCAACTATACCGATTTTATCTGGACAGTCCCGCTTTTGCCGGCTGCCCCCCCCCCCTCTTACCAGTATGTCCCGCTAAGAGGGAAAAAAATAAAAAAGAAGGGGCGTGGCTTGGGTGGAGCAGGGCATGGATTGGCTGGAGTGGGCAGGGCTGGGGCAGGGCTTTGACGGGCCGGGGCTTAGGCATCAATGAGTCAATGGCGTTTCCGATCTCCCCCAGCAAAATGTTGGGAGGTATGTGCTAGGCTGCAGCACACATTCACAATAAGTAATTTAAGAGCCTAAGCCAGAGAACAGAATTGGATAACAGGCAGTGATGGGATTCAAATAAATTAACAACAAGTTCTGTGCCCAACGGCTCCGCCCAGGCCCTGCCCTGACTCCACTCAAGCCCCGCCTGTTCCCTTCTTCGGTAGGGACAAAATTGTATTTTTAATTTTTATAAAAAAAAAACAAAAACACAAACAATGGGCCCAGAAACATACTTAATAATTGATGTGGTTTGTTTGCTTAAATGATGTAACTAACATTGTGCACAGCACAGTCAGGGGCTCATTCACATTATTGGCCATTGTCAACAATTTTGTAAAGATGATTTGTTATATTTAATTATGCTGCCGATGTTTCCTACATACCCTTAAGTTCTGGCGTCCGAATCAATCACTAAGCAACATCTGGGACAGGAATTCTGCATTTGCACAGTACTGCAGAGAGTCCCAGCTGTAATCTGGACGCTGGGCAGAGAACCAAGACCAACATTAGGAAGTGGTTCTATAGATCCGGTGAGAACCTGCTGAATCCTACCACTGATAACAGGACTAGAATCTGATTTGTTTCTATTGCCAAATGTTGAATATTTTTTCTTAAGAATCTTCAATAAGTATACCCTTAAATAATTCAATTCTTAAAATTTAGGTGATTCCACACAAGATAAAACTCACTGTTTTCAGGGACTACAATTATCTATTCATTTTTTGTCAGTTTTCTGCATTTTACATCAAAGATATTTGAAAATATCCATTATATTGTGGCATTCCTAAAAAAAGAAACTATATTAAGGTAGTTTGTTTCTGGATTTTGTATTAGCATAGCTGTATCAGATCAAAATGCATATATTTGAGTTTAAGATTTTTATATTTTATTCTATTGATTGCTTACTCACTACATAAACTGCATGTAAGTTATACTCTCTGTGTGGAGGTCCTGGCAACAGGACCTTCTCCACATTAGCCTTTGATAAAGTGGTCACATGGCCACGAAACGCGTCAGACGGGAGCTATAACCTATATCGGATCAACCTCTATTATTGGAGATAAGCTTCCTCTTGTTCTTATAGTTATTAACACAAAATCATAAGATGGAAACCGGAGTATTAGCAGCATTGTAGCCTATGCTGTCTCTCATTATTTGTTGTGCACAACATTGCTTAAACTGCAAGATACGAGGGAGACAAGGAGTATTACGGACATAAGGATTGCCACTTTTTTTGCCATTCAGTTTGAGAGTGAAGAGACTAGCCTGGGTGACTGGACAAGCTGCCTAAGGACTGTTTCCATCGCAAAGACCACGGGATACTGCAGGATACTCCCCGAGACACTTACAGCGGAGATCTTACTTAGTAGTACCAACAATTGCTCTTTCCATAAAGACCGGTGATCATATCCCTCAAAACTGTGCGTAACAAGTTACTTACCTCAAGGTGCTTCTATATGCTTTTATATATGTTGTTATATATAAACATCTAGGAAGACTGAAGACTTAGCCATTACCAATACTACTGATTATGGCTTCAAAATTATGAAAATAGACATTTAAATTGCTTAAATAAATAAAAACTGTCAACTATGACATACATGTAAGAGCAACTCAACATTACTGATTCAGCCAAAACTATATAACCTGTTTCCAGTGATAAAACCTTTCCCTTAAAGATAAATGTAGTGCCATCAGTATTAGTATTCATGGAAATTCTGTACGATAAATTACTGGGTGCCCCTCAGGCATATAACATGAACAGATGGAGCTGAATCTGTATAATTTAGAAGTACAGTTTCAGCAAAGGCCATATGGAAAATATGAAAATGTTATGAATTGTGACATAAAAAATTAGCTTTGCATAATAAATCTTCAATTGCTTTCTCAAAATATAATGATTGCAAATAGCACTTTTGATAATACTGGTTTCTAGAGGACTGAACAGGTATGCAGTATTTTGATGGCTGTGCTTATTAAATATTGATGCCCAGTATAATTTTATTATATCTCATTAAATAGTTATTTGTATACTATTTATACTTGTCTCCCATTCTGTAGAGTCCAGACATTCACAAGGCTTTCTATTTTCCATAAGAGTAGTTTGGAACCAAAATTAAGCTAAATTAATAGGCATTTTTTTCACTTTTTTGATAATTGATTGAAAACTGCAAAATAAAAGCATAATTTAGAGAAATTATGATCACCTGATAATAATGTAAAAAATGCTGCCTAAATCAGGCTCTTCAGTCTAATCATATTACCTTGACACACCCCACACCCCATTAGACAAGATTAAACACAAATCAGGTCTGCAGATGAAACAAACCAACAGCATGACACTTTACCCTAAAGTGGGGTAGTCAAAGTGTGACTCTCCAGGTGTTGTCAAACTACAATGAGAAAAATAAACACACTTATACCATGTTCAGATTACCACCATGGAAATGATCCTCAAAGGAGCTGTTCCGATTTCTCCACAGACCCGGGATTTCGTTATTTTTTAAAATAATTGTGTGAATGGCCACCTTTAGCATTTGTACCAAACCTAGGAAGGTTATTTGAAGTAAAAGAAGTCTGGATAAGGGTTGGTTGGGTGTGTCCAGAAAGGATTTCAGGTAACAGAGTTTAAATATTTTTTAAATATGTTCTGGATTATATATAAGGTTCACTGAGTTAAATGATTGTGTAAAACTATATGTAGTTGGTACATTTATACATTCTAAATATCTATAGAAATCTGAACAGAATAGCTACAAAT
The DNA here is from genome assembly GCA_016617825.1 of Platyplectrum ornatum. NCBI lineage: Eukaryota > Metazoa > Chordata > Amphibia > Anura > Limnodynastidae > Platyplectrum > Platyplectrum ornatum. The sequence goes on along the minus strand of JABWIB010009362.1, from coordinate 8,638 downwards.
GTTAGTACTTATAACCAGATTTGCATTTGTATAAATAACTACACTTTAAATATGCAATATGTTAATCTGTAAATGGGTAGTCTGGGGAGAGAATATATGCCGACTTTTATAGAAGCTCGAAACAGCAAGTTGTTCAAGTGGCCTCTATAACTGGTGGACGTGGAACAGTTTGTGTAATTGCGTAGAAATTGGTCCTATTTCCAGAAATTCATTAATAGGCAAAAAAAAAATGGTTTATTTTACTTACAATCCTTTTGGACACAATTATTTCTGAACAGTATGAAAACATTCAGATAAGTTAACACTTTGAATATGAATTTGCCAGAATATGTTCAAATGTACAGTTTTATCATGAAATAATATGCTTAATGTAAATGTCTTTATTCCTTGTAGCTTTTGCTAAATTTGAATAAATTACTATCCAGAGCAAAAAATGTATGTGTATATATCTATCTATCTATCTATCTATATATATATATATATATGTGTATATATATATATATATATATATATATATATATATAATGTTCATTTAAGATTAGGGCATTAGAATATGTATAATACTTGAAAAACAATGCAATGTCATTCTTCAAATCCCTTTCAACTCACGTAAGGATATAGAACATGTACAGCACAGTAGCTTGCCCTGGGCCAGTGCAGCAAACTAACTGCTGCTTTTCTTTCTATTGTTCCTCACACCCTATGGAAATTATTATTATTAATGCTTATTTATTAGGCACTACAAAGTATCTGCAGCGCTCTACAGTGGGGAATGGGTGGGGAAGAGGAGTCCTGCCTGCAAGCTTACATTCTAAGGGAGATTAGGGATTTGATACATTGGGACAATTACACATACATGTACACTAGGGACAAGTTTAGACAGCTGCCAGTATGTTTTTGGATGTGGGAGGAAACCGGAGCACTTGGAGGAAACCCGTGCAGACACGGGGAGAACATATAAACTCCACACAGTTAAGGTCCTGTTGAACTTACAACCTCAGCGCTGTGAAGCAGGAACGCTAGCCGCTGAGCCATCCACGCTGCCCATAATAATAGTATATCAAATTATCATTGACTTGTAACAATTCCCCACCCATTCCCCACTGTAGGGCTCTGCGGATACTTAATAGCATACTATTAAATGTACATCCTATGTAACAAAACAATACATTGAATCTACATTGCTCTCTTTTTTCTACATTTCTTTTTTATTAAATTAAATGATTAATTTTATAATTTTATAAATTAAAATTATTTATTAAATTATAAAATTACAATGTCATTTGTGACGTGAATAAAAATTGACGTGAATCAAAAGCCACCACTATATACTGTCATTGTCACAGAGACAGAACTTGATATTATTTTGTATGTGGACTGGGATGTATTGCCCTGTTGGATCCTGAACACTACTGTTAGAATATGCTATATGCTAATACATCTCTAATAAAGTTCTCTACCAGTGGTGCTGTTAGCTATTGGTACTTATATGCTAATAAATCTCTAATACAGGTGTTCGCCACCAATGGTGCTGTTAGCTATTGGTACTTATATGCTAATACATCTCTAATACAGATGTTCTCCACCAGTGGTCCTGTTAGAACTATTGGTACTCAGACCTCCAGTTGTCCTTGGAGAGGGTTTAAATTGCCCTTCTCTGGAAAACAACAGTGGGAAAAAAAATGTCAAAAAAGCATTGCCTGTAAATGTTTGTAATTATAATTTTTGGGGTGGAGGAGACAAAAGAAAATTGCCCTAGGTTCATCTTGAGAACATGGGAAAAAATCCCAACAACTAAGAAAGTACTATATCAAATACAATTATTTCTAACTATCTAAAAAAAAGAATCCTTACATATACCGTATCAGTGTTATTAATAATCTACTGTGTATAAAGAGACATATCTGTGGCCGACAGTCATTTTATGTATTTTCCTTACCAAAGGCAAACCTTACCAAACGCATATATTAATGTTTATNTTCCACCTGAAAATAATTATAAAGAATGATTCTAGAAACAGTTTTAATGTGTTTTCCTGCTTTTTATGTCCCTGCCATAATTTAAAAAGTGTCCCTTTATATCAAGCAAAACATTTATTTGTCAGTAATTACACATCTTCCTCCAGGATCATATAACCAAGGCAACTGATTTCAGATACATGATAATGGTTATGAGTGTTGAACCTTAGGGATATTTTTCTTCAAACATATATCAGCTTCAGTAAGACGGAAACGTGAAAATGTCTTCTAAATGTGACTCCAGCATGATCTAAGTTATTCACACAGTCACCGCAGCAAATACTTTACCCTACACCATGCAAATGGACCCATAAATTATGTTGACTGCACATTAATGCTTCTAAAACTAAGATATATTTGTAAGATTTTCCAAGTCTATTTTAGGTGTATTAAGATAGCCTTTGAGAAGCAATTACAATAGATTTTTTTTATTTAATATCTGAGACAAATTGGTGTTCTTATAGTTCCTCACTTAATCATTTTAACCAAGGGCATTTTAGAAAATGATCTTGTTTTTGCTTTGCTGATAGATTTATGTGTTATCACTGTTTTGACATGTCATTTCATTTTGTTGGGAACTCTTTATGTTTATTAACTGAGGATTCTGGCCTAATTTTACTGTGGGATTGTAAAAGTGGGGATGTTGCCCATAGCAACCAATCAGAGTGAAGCTTTTCATTTTACATACTGGAGGATGTGAGTTTGAATTTGGTTACTATGGGCAATATCCCCACTTTACCAATCACGCAGTCTAGTAAATATAGGCCCCAATTTTTGTGGCAGATATGGTTTGCTAGTCCAAACTGCCTTATTTTGTCAGGGCCGCTCCCAGCAGCTATACAGCAGCATACATACTAAAAGAAAAAACAAAGAGGTTCCAACAGACCAATCACAGATTAAAACACCTTTAAATCCCCAGTGTCCATTGCTTATTCTAATCCTCACACTAGCCCTCTCCTTCCATCCTTTCCTCGAAGCCTAGCCCTCTCCAATCCATCCCCTGCCTGACCTTCTCCGTTCAATCCCCTATCCACATCCTAAAACTAACCTCCCCCTCTTTATGCTTCATTCCCTTCTCATAGGCTAATCCTGACCCTCCCCTTCTATGTTCCAGCCCCTTCCCATAGTCTAGTATTAACCATTCCCTTCCAAGTTCTCTCCTTTCCCTGCATATCATGACATACCTCTGTCAGCTGATCTGACCTTGCGTCCACAGAGTGCAGAGTGTCTCGAAGAATTGTTTTCCAAATAGGGATATTTCGCCATACTTACCCTTTCATTAAATAGAATGTGTGTATATTTGTTTCTATATGCAAGTTTGAAACTTGAAGCTCTTTTTGTCTTGATAGGCACCAAATGGGAAACTAAAAAAAAATCTGAAAATTATGGGACTTGCGCTAGTAGTCTCTGTGGGAATGAAATGGTACAACCAAAGATACCCCTAACCAATAATATCTTCAAACCAAGGGGTGAAGAGGTGAATGTCCATAGGGGAACATGTAGAAGAGACAGAACAAAAAGAAGTTATATCATTTAATTCCAATTTTAAAAACAATGGCAATCTTCAATAAAATGACATGATAGAAAATAAATAAATAAATATGTAAATGTACAATAAAAACAATCTTATACCCGGCAGATGTAAATAATACATGCACAGCTACCCCAATGCTTAGAAATCCTGGGAATAAGTAAAGTAACTGAAGGGAACCGTGCTACAGGGCTCAGGTATGGATGTGCGGCTGTGTGCAATCAAACTAACACGTTTCGGGGTAGCTCTGAGGAAGGGCCACATCACAACTTACTCAAGAGTGGGTAAAACCATGTTGAATTGCAGGGGAGGTAAAATGAATGTCAGTGTTTGCATGCAGGAAGAATACTTTATTGTTGCATGTTGCACACAGATACTGACCAGTGTTACTGTTACACTGTTATTAGACTTGGGCTAGGAAACATCATCTCTAATACTGATTGCAACTATTATAAGTTAACTCCACTGCAATTCAACATGGTTTTGAGTAAGTCAATAGTGCCTAAATTCTGAATCTGGTCCTATATTATTTCTTTAAATGAAGTGTCAGTGTTAATTTATGACATCTGAACAAATGTTACAAAATTTATCGTGTGTGCAATAGTTATGTTTATGTAAACCTGGTGCACCTCTGGATACATCCTAATTTACCTGTGATACAAGAATACTGTGACATAAACTGTTTTCTCTCTTAATAGTCACTTCTTTTGCTATAGAAGTTCAAATATAAAAAGCATACTTAGACTTTACCTTAGCCTTCACAAAGTCTAATTTGACTTTAAATAAGTGAATTAGATAACTAATACTGACATGTGTACACATATTATTTGCTAACTTATTTAATTAATTATTGCTGATATTCCAATGACTTGATGACGCAAAGACATAATATATAATGTCTTCTTTAACTGATGCTGAGAGCTGTAATTATCATTGTGGTTTGTTACAAGAGTGATATAATCATCTCATTCAGATGTGTTTAAAATTAGCAAAATTGAAATTCACTGACAAATCTGATTTTATGAAATTTATTTTGTGAAGATAAAAAGATGGCAGGTGACCAGGGCCTTAATAACCAATAGCTGATGAGGCTGTAGCCTGGAGTGTCGTGTCCTGGGGAAGGAGGCGCACGGCACTGCTCCCTTATCAACAGCACCGATCTCAGTTTCAATCAGAATGATGGTACAGGCACAGCCACAGGCAGGATGATGCTGTTAGACATTGGCAGGCTCTTTTCCCTGCCTTTCAATGCAGATGTGTCCTCTGTTGCTGCGCCTGCATAAGAATCACTTCAGCTAAGCTCTGTGAGGGAAGGAGATCGTCACTGAATTTTCAGAACGCGGATGAGAGAGGAGAAAAAGGAGATCTGTTAGCTTCCCTCCACTCCAATTTATTTTTTTATTTCCATTGTGTTTACCATTTTAGTGTGTATATATATATATATATATATATATATATATATATAATTTTTTGGTACAAACATTTCTCGTTAGATATGTGTAAAATAAATTATGTACAAAATATGGTACATGGTAAAAAAAAATCACTTTCTGTGCATACAACTTATATTTTATTTTTAAGATCGAAAAAAATGGTGGCCACTTCTGTATTAGCCTTGGACGACTGGAATCCTTCATCAGGCCCTGCAAGTAGCCCAGATAAGCCTGAAAAGTTGTTAGACAGGATCACAGGGGAGCAACAGAAACCAAAATTTTACATTCACAAAAAACAACCAAGGGGTCTGCTCACCTGTGGGTTGGAGAATTAAGTATCTATAGTCATCCCATCATGTGGGTAGAAGAATTAAGTATCTATAGTCATCACATCATGTGGGTAGAAGAATTAAGTATCTATAGTCATCACATCATGTGGGTAGAAGAATTAAGTATCTATAGCAGGGCTCGAAGTGGGGGGTATACGGGGGTATGACATACTGGCACTTTTCCCACTGTTGTAATGGAAACATTTAAAATCTCCTTTGACTTCCATTATTTTCTGTGTTTCCATACCGCCACTTCTGAATGTCCATACCCCCACTTCTAAATTTCGACCACTGATCTATAGTATCTATAGACCTCTTACCATGTACAGGAAAAATGTGCTTACAGAGCACTAATGAGGTCAGAAATAGAATGAAGTGCCTACTGGCACTTACCAGATCCAGACCATGTGGGCATCCAGGCCATGTTGAATTGCAGGAGAGGTAAAATGAATGTTAGTGTTTGCATGCAGCGAGAATACTTTACTTTTGCTTATTGCACACAGATACTGACCAGTGTTACTGTTACACTGTTATTAGACTTGGGCTGGAAACATCATCTCTTAACTCTAATACTGTTTGCAACNAGTTAAATTTACCTCCCCTGNNATATACCATGGTTTTTGTACACTNAGTAATTACATTTGCTGAAATTCCCCTGGTTTTGCCGACTTTTCCCTCTTATTTTCAAACTACAGATCTGGACCAGAATTGAACCAGTTTGAAAATAAGTTGAATAATCTGAAAATAAACAGAAGGAAAATTACACTTGTGCGAAACACGGCTAATGTTTAGGGCAAGTCATATATATTATATTATTTAATTTTGCATGCAGGAAAATATTAAGCTTTTGTGCGATGCGTATATATACTGAGGCGCATTACTTTTACACTGTTAATTGGAATTGGGATTCCCTTCTAATTTCTTTTATTTTCACACTCTGAGACAGGTGCCTATAGATTTCCTGCCATAATAAAATGAGACTGCGTGGTCGGATTGCAAATCTAAGAGACACATTTCTAGTGAAATATAAGGGTGTGAAGTTTACAATTTTTAATTTACTAGTTTTGCCACATGTTTTCTGCTGTTGTAATAAATGTGTTTTACATTTATATTATAATTGGGAGCATATTTTTGAAATTATTTATATGACCACATATTCGATAGTAGTTGTGACACTTGTAGTGGCTGAATTTAGCACAGAGTATGATATTACTGGATGATTGCTTAATTAACCTTTTTCATAACTACTACTTAGTTTGTTGTCAGAAATTATTGGAGTAATATATATTTGAAAATTAGTTTTTCCCTATTAACTTATTATCACAAATTAATATCAGAAATGTAAAAGCCAACTTGTTTACATATCATCAATTAGTTACTGTATATACTCGATATAAGCCTAAGTATACACTGTATAAGCCTAGTTTTGTGCTGAAATTGACCCCCACGGCTTATACTCGAGTCAATATCATGGATAATGCATGGATGTGAGCATGCTGCTGCGTCTGTGTTACAGTTATCAGCCCACATAGCTGAATCTGGCTTGCGGGGCTTGCAGCCTTCTTAGGTCTCCTGTTGTGAGGAAGCGTTTTCCTCTCTGTCCCCAGATACCAGAGCTACACGCATTGCTCAGAGCTAAGATGGAGCTAAGGTAAAGGAGGGGNANAGCNTGACACTGGCAGGCAGCATGCCACTCACCCACCACACTGAGCCCACAGAGCTGACACAGGCATGATAGTGTGCTGTATGGGTTACACCATGGCACAGGAGCTTTACATAGGAGCTGGGACATAGTGACCAGAGACAATGCAGTTCTATGGGGCAATGATCCATGCTTTCGCAGNTTTAAAACAGAGGTGGTGCATTCAACACTATATATTAATATAAATATTAGGTCATACTGAGAGGAATACTTCTTATATGGTGGATCTGTCTATATCCCATAGTTGTTGTTCTNAGTGGTTAAGGGNACTTACTCAATAACTTATGGACCAAGTCAGATATACATTAAACCGCATTGGTGAATATGTAAAATCAACTAAAGTTTCATAAAGTTATAAAAATATAAAAAGTTACAAGGTATATACACACTTTTAAAGTTTTGAAATTTTAGAATAGGGGAAAAAATCGTTAATGACAGATTAGTCCATTTAGTTTCCATACCTTTGGGTCACGTTCATGCACACTTACTACAGTACCTGGNCTTCTCCAGAGGTTCCCCTTCTTGGTACTGGCCAGGCCCACCCAGCTTAGCTGCCAAGATTGGACGTGGTTGGGCGTATCCGAGGTGGTATGACCGTAATTTGGCATGGGTGACCTTCTGGAGGATCCTTCTTAGAAATCTGTTCAAGATATAAAGGAGAGTTAAGTATATATTGATATAAGGAATATTCTATAGGAACCATTTTTTTTTAATCAAGTAGTATTTATAGATTTTATAACAAAACAAACAGATACAACACAAAAAACAAAACACAAAAGAAAACAAAATGAAATCCCTACATCTCGCAACATAAAGTACATGAGAATTGACAAAAGGTACAATGTATCAAAACATCGGTATAGAGAATGCAGTACAGCACAAATTGAACATTAAGCAGCCAGCCGCAAGGAAAGTTATGGAGGCAAGCGTGAAACGCCAGCACCCGGATCACCCAGGGTCCCCGGCAGACAGCGCAGGAGAGGGGGGGGGCGGACCTACGGAGCAGAGCTGGAGCTGAAGCCTATGTAGTAGGGGGACTGCAACCAGGGCGACCATACTTTAAGGAATTTAGCCGGACAACCCCATTCTGCCATGAGAAACCTCTTGTGGGCGAGAGAGGTGTTAACCAGATGGAGCCAGTCACCCACCATGGGGGGGTCAGGTGCCATCCACGTGCGGGCCAGGCAGGTCTTAGCCCACGCGCATAAGTGAAGACAATACGTTTGCAGAGCACGGGGGAAACAATCATCCAGGCCCAATCCAAACAGGCACAGCCCAGGGGTTCGAGAGCACGGACTTGGCAGCGTGGAGTTCATAGAGCCAACCACCGAGGCCCAGAAGGACTGGACCCAGGGGCAGGACCAGATTAGCTGAAAGAAGTCACAGGAGGGACAGCCGCATTTAGGGCAGAGCGGGGCACTGGAGGCAGTAAACTTGGCCAGGCGGGCCGGAGTGAGATATGCCCTGTGGATTATATAGAGCTGGATAAGCTGAACCCTAGCGCTAGCTGTGAGGCTCACAGAGCTGCCAAGGAGGGACTCCCACTCCTCGTCCGACAAGGGGCCAAGGTCCAGTTCCCAGGCAGCTCTGAGCTTGGAGAGGCCACCCAGGGGCATTGCAGCGAG
>JABWIB010009360.1:5888-23093 GCA_016617825.1 Platyplectrum ornatum | reverse complement strand
AATTCTGCTTTATGTACCCATCCAATTGTACGTGGGGACAGTGAGTTAAACTGGGTACACATCAGAAAGATAATCTTTCCAATCAACAGACCAATGACCTCTCAGCAGAAATCTATTAGATGTGTACTCACAAAATGCATGCTATGTACACAACTAACAGATTTCTGCTGTGAGGGTTATTTATCTGTTAATTGGAAAGATGATCTTTCTGATGTGTACCCAGCATAAGATTTAAGGTAGGGGTCAGACCACAAATGTCTGTGTATGGGATGGAGGTGTACTATCCTTGACTGCAGGACCTCCACCAGAAATTGTGAGGCCAATGATGTTACATATAGATGGGGCAGTTATGATTCACGNCAGGTATATACGCAGATAAGTCTTTCCTTTCATGCAAGTGATCATTATTAAATCAAGATTCAGTCCTATATTTCAGAGCAAGTATCCATTAATTTTAAAAGCACATAGTTATTTAAATATGCTCAAATTATTATTTTATATTTATGATGCTTGATGTATAATTCCAGTGCTAGTCACTNTGCTCAAAAGTAGCACACCAGAGTCCTGAGACTAAGACACTATGAATGAACCATGGATCATGTATTCTGTGTATTNTCATTGTTTAATGTTTGTGTTGGGCTTATACTTTATTAATACTTTTGTTGTTTGCCATAACTAGCAGCCTGTAGTNACTATGGAGAAAGTAATGTAAAAGTAATGTGTTCTACGCTTTATGTTTGCTTAGATCCCTGTACGTGATTTTAGCAGCCCGTGAAAAGCTCCATTCATTTGTACATGTAAAAAATCATCAAAAGTCATTAGCTTTTCATATCTGGATTTTCATATGTTTTTTTTTCAGTTTTATTCATTTATCCTTATTTGTAATATAACATCAAGTGTTATTATTATAAGATGTCTATTGTGTTTGTTTTTACCATACATTTGTTATTTTATTTACCATCTCTGCATGCTTTTAATGTATTTCCAACATTTTATGTTCTTAGTTTAACAGAACCCGTCCACCCTCCCCCACTGAATGTTGCCATTTGACCCCATGGAGTAGAAAGGTATTGGAAAGCCACAGAAGGAGATGTGTTCTAGTACTTATAGCTTCACTCTTTCCCTCTAATAGTACTACTATACCTCCGACTTTAACTGTCTTTGTTTCCTTACTAATTCTTTCTTGACTAAATAAACCTATGTGATGAAAGTTGGGTCATTTAAATATACTACATGTATCGATACATCTTCAAAAATGAAGACTATGGCCTTAATTCACTAAGCGGGGATATTGCAAGGGAATTGAAAAGCTCATATTCGAGCTCTCAGTTTCATTTTACATACTGGAGAATGTGAGCTCGAATCTGATTGGTTGCTATGGGCAACATCCCCACTTTTACACTCCCTTGCAGTCTCCTTGCTTTGTGAATTTAGGCCTATGTATCCTTAATTTAAATAAGATAATGTTAACCAAAAGTGACATCTTCAGAGATACACACTAAAATGGTCTTTGCTATTAGACATGGACTAGGAAACATCATTTCTCAACTCTAATAGTTTGCTACTAATAAAAGTCCCCTGCAATTCAACATGGTTTGCCCACTCTTGAGTAAATTGTGAGTTAGTCAATAGTACGTATAGTCTGGTTCTGGTCCATTAAATTGATTAAAATTTAAATTGAATAAAAAGCACACTACAGTGGTTAAGCAACAAGCTACTTAACCATCAACAGTATACTATGACATGTTTTAACTGTATATTATTTCAAGATATATTAATATATTTGACAAAAGTGGGATACATTTTTATTGTAATTCAGGAAAGGAATAGACAACAAAATCCAGCCCTCTCCCCACTTTTAAGCTAGCAGCAAACTTCTCCCCCCCGTCCTCCAAGTTACCTAGGAAACAAAGTCTTTTGAGCTGGAAGTTTGTATGAGCTATTCATGTGTACTGGGAATGGACACAAAAGCTGCAGATGGGGAAAGAAAGAGGAAAATATATAGGCTTTCCAGTAAAGTTCTATAAAATCCCATAGCATGTGATATTTAGTTTGTATCAGAGCTTATTGGAAAGGTAAGTGGTACCATACACTATTTTTATATGCCAGTGTGTTTGATGCTTGTCAACTGGAAACGGCAGGGAGCTGGTAGACATAATTATTAGAAAACTAATATATCTCTGCCACGTGTTAGATATAAACCGACTACAAGAGTTTCAAAGCTGTATTATGTAAAGTTTATTTCAAGATTAGCTTCACAGAGCTCCAACATATTTCACCTTATATTTAGATGGGACTTGTTTCATATTCTTCTTTTTCAGCTTGTATTCTTCCAGACTGAAGTAGACCCACATTTCACTCTAAAACCTTTACTTGTTTCGATATTGTTGATGAGGTTTTCTTGGCCTTTTCATACTTTCTGTCTGTCTTGTGCTTCCACTCTCTAATGTCTATAATACTATCTTGCTAATTTGTGTGTATGCAATGTTTGAACCATGTTTGTTGATACTTAACACTGGATCCTAACCTCTGATTAGCTTATGTTTGCATATGTGATTAAGAAATGAAGGGGCCACTGTAATCGCTCTGTAATCACTCTAATAACTACGTCCTTCTCATGCACAGACTAATTACAATAGCCACACCCTACATTAGTGGTGGTTCATAAGTTGGGATTGGTAAGCAGAGTATCGGAATGCCAATACTATATTATTATTATTATTATTATTATTAATGGGTGGGGAAGAGGGACCCTGCCCTCAATCTTACATTCTAAAGGAAATTGGGGATTTTATACATTGGGGAAATTACACATACTGTACATTGTAATACCAAGTCTAGCCCACCTGCGAATGTAACTTGGCCCCTCTTATGGAGCCATTGCTTCTAAGCATGGAATTGAGTAACTCAAATACATGTACATGTGCAGGACTGAAATGTGGATTAAATGGGATACAAACACATATAATTGAGGGAAAATCAGAAGCTAGGATCCAGTTCACAGATTCTTATAAATATATGAATTATTTTCATATGTTGCATCAATGCATGATGTTTGCAAACATCCATAGTGGACTCTAAGTATAATAATTTTACAGGCCCATCCACCTCAGGAGGAAGATGATATGATATTAGGACAAAGGCCGAAAAATCCAATCCCTAATGTACCATCTACACTGGATAAGCAGACCAACTGGAACAAAGCATTACCTCTCCCCACTCCTGAGGAGAAGATGAAACAGGAGTCCCAAGTGATTACTTCTTGCATTATCCCCATCAATGTTTCTGGTAGTGTACTACAGATATTACATCTACATATATTAAATTATATACAATATTATTTAAATAGACAATTACAAGGCCAGTGAAATACTTAATATAACAGTATGATGTTGTTTAATAGTTAAATTACCACCCAAGCCACCTTCCCCCTGCAAGCAGCGCCCATTTCATATTTTGCTCCATTTCTAACACCACTGATTCTGCCTTCTATGTATGATGAATTTTTTAATCATATACTTACAATAAACCTTTTTATGAACAGGGCCTATTCAAATATCATAGATCAATTGATGTGAAACACTTTGCATACATTTTTTTATGTGTTATGTGTTTTTAATGTGTAATGTGTTATGTGAAGTGAGGTTTGTGCTGTTTACAACCAACATTTCTAGAACTTTCTATCAACAACACAAAAGCAGTCTTTGAAATGCAACATAATAGGAAGTTAGTTTAGAAATTCATCTGATTGTCATGTGGAAACAAACAACACACTGATGCAGTCTTGTATATTAGTAATACTCACTGAAAATGATGTCTGCTCCAGTAGGAATGCAATCTTATCTACTGATGACATCTGAAAGGTAGGGAAGTAGCTATACAATTTATGTACAATTTATGAACCTTTTGTTCATCAGATTTGTGTCAATCATATTACCACCACATTGTAATACACTTTAAACATATGCAGATACATTTCTGTTTTTAGTTTATCTGGTACATACAACTATTAGTACTTAATTTACCATATGACTGCAGTTTGGCACAATTCAGCATAAATGTTAAGACAAAGTTATAGCAATGACTTTTTGTACTTACCAGCAACTATAATAGATGGATATTATGTATTATATTATGTATTAGCTTGTTATTCTAGTTCAAAACTATCAATGTTTAAGTTCTTGATGCATGAAACACAGTTACATGTGACATTATATTTGTTGTTTACTGCATTATCTTCATTCCAAGAATTATAATAAAACAATTTAGTATTAATGAATGATTAATAATGCTATTTCATTTCTTTGCAGGAGTTGGTTTTGACAGAGAAGCAAGCATCCGTTGCTCCCTAGTTCATTCACAATCTGTTCTGCAGAGGAGGAGGAAATTGAGGAGGAGAAAAACTATTTCAGGAATTCCCAGAAGAGTTCAACAAGAAATAGGTATAATACACCAGATAAGCAATATGATTTTTTTGTAATAATATTTTTATATGAATATTTAGGCATTAGATACTAACTACAGTTGCATGCAATAAAATCTGAAATCAGATATAATGGCTATCCAAGCTTATGTCTGTTTTGTTTGCTTGAGAGACACAGTTAGGAAACAAGTGCCGTAGCTTAATATCTTGGTATATAGACATGCAGCTTTCTATTGCTAGCTATGCCAGAACCAGAACTAGTTAAGTGTTATATATATATATATATATATATATATATATATATATATAGTGTGTACAATTATGTATTTGAGTGTATAGGGGAAATGTTCTATAAACATTTTTGATTGTAAAGATTCAGTCAAATTAAGCACTGTAATTTTATTTCTTTTCTAGATTCAGATGAGTCTCCTGTAGCACGTGATCGTAATGTTATAGTTCATAACAACCCTGATCTGGTCAACTCTGCAAATAGGAGATCAGGAACCCGAGATACTGAGTGCCAAACAGAAGACATTCTCATTGCTGCTCCCTCAAGAAGACGTATTAGAGCTCAGAGGGGTCAAGGAGTGGCATCACTCTCTCACTCCGCAGGAAACATTGCAGCCCTAACTGAGAGTGGAGACCAAATGTTCACCACAACAGTGTCTAATAGGATTCGATCTCGTAGTCTTCCTAGAGAAGGTGCTAGAGCAAGCAATGATCATGAACGTGGTGCTCAGTCTGCAACCTACAAAGATGATTGCTATATACCTAACTCAGAAAGGACACTGAAGAAGAGAGAAGAAAATTTAATAATCCAAGGATCACCCGAACATCAGCCGTTAGGATTATCATACTCGCACCATAGTCCNCCATTAAATGAGAGGGGTAGATCACGACTATCAAGAATGGTAGATTCAGGCAGCTGTGACATTTCATCAAATTCTGACACGTTTGGAAGCCCTGTTCACTCAATTTCTACAGCAGGAGTTTTGCTCAGTACACACATAGATCAGAAAGATGATCATCAGTCATCTAGCGGGAATTGGAGTGGAAGTAGTTCTACGTGTCCTTCTCAGACATCAGAAACTATTCCTCCAGCTGCTTCTCCTCCATTAACTGGATCATCACATTGTGATTCAGAGCTATCTTTAAACACTGCTCNCAATGCAGGTGAAGATTCTAATATCTTTACCATTGAACCATTTAGTGATGACCATTTGGACAGCATAAGAGGCCACAGGTCTAGCTCCTTTACATCTACAGTAGCAGATCTGCTTGATGACCCCAATAACAGTAATACAAGTGATAGTGAATGGAATTATCTTCATCATCACCACAATGCATCNTGTCGTCAAGACTTCAGCCCACAACACCTAAAGGACAGTTTAGGTTGTCCTAGTTTTACTAGTATGGGTACATATGATAGTTTTCTTGAGAAGCCTGCATCAGAGAAAGCAGACACAGCATCTCACTTCTCAGTGGACACAGAAGGATATTATACCTCCATGCATTTTGACTGTGGTCTTAATGGTAATAGGAGTTATATATGTAACTATGCACAGCCAGGGCCTGAGAACGATCAAGAGACTGGTGTTTCTTCCATGGATACAGATTGTGTGTGGCAACGTTATGCGGGTCACGGAACACTAGGCAGACAAAACATGTCATTTAAGAAACCAAAGGCAAAGCCAACACCACCAAAACGCAGCTCATCTTTGAGAGATTCTGATGACCCAACAGATGTTCTTGATAGTAAAGAACCAAAGATAACCAGTGCACAACAGGTGGTGCTTCACAACACCAGGGAAATGAAGTTGCCACTTGAGGTTGCAAATAAACCTTCAAGAGTAGAAAACATTTCTCCACCAAATCAACAGGACATTCCTTGGGTCAATGTGGATTATACAGATTCAAAGAGTATGCAGTTTATTGCTCCAGATATTCCATCATTTAAAGATGAAGGAAGTGAACAGACTCACTATGCAGACTTGTGGCTCATTAATGACTTGAAATCAACNGATCCTTATAGGTCTTTATCAAATTCAAGCACTGCTACGGGTACAACCGTCATAGAATGCATCAAGTCTCCAGAAAGCTCAGAATCACAAAATTCACAGCCTGAATCTCCAGCTACAACTCCCTCTCTTCCTTCTGTTGAGAATGAATTTAAATTAGCTTCACCAGAAAAGCTGGCCGGTTTAGCATCACCATCAAGTGGCTACTCCAGCCAATCAGAAACACCTACTTCATCATTTCCTACACCTTTCTTTACGGGACCCTTGTCACCTGGTGGTAACAAGAGAAAGCCAAAAGTTCCAGAAAGGAAGTCATCTTTACAGCATCCTTCAAAGTGTGGTAATATCTTCTTAAGCAAAGAACTAGAACTTCCAACTATACCTCCAACCCATCTTGACCTAAGTGCTCTTCATGTGTTACATAAACCAATCCCATATAGACCACAGGTACTTGCTTTCAGTCATGTCAATCAAAATGTGTCAGAGGATGACCTTAACTCAAATTCATCCCCAGCTCTTGCTATAACACCATCAGTGCTGAAATCTGTACACCTGAGATCAGTCAACAAGCAACACAGGGATTCCAGGCATAAGGAAAGCCCTAACATTTTATGTACACAGGACCCTACAATAATTGTGGACACTTATCCCCCTGAGAAAACAAATTTGTCAGTACCTAGGAAATCAATATTACGTCAGTTCTCTACTGAAGAAGAATCCTCGCTGCCCTTTATTGATGCATCACCAGTTGACACAAGCCCAGAAATGTTTTTTCAGGCAAGTGCTCTATTCACTGGACATGGTTTATATAAACCTGAAGTAACAGCACCTTTATTCGGTAGATCTAAAGAAGTTGAACAAGAGAAACAACAAAAATATCGTGCTGAAGACATAATTGAAGAAACTATTTTTACAGCACAACCAGAGACCATTACTAAATATGTACAGGATTATTCCACCAACAGTAACAATAATCCTGGTGAGCAATGGAGTCAGCCTCAAGGGGAAGGACAAATGAAATCAAAACAGGAAACACAAATATATTATGAACCCCTTTCCATATCAGAACCTGTCAAAAGAAACACTGGGTTTAATGTGCAAGACAATGCAGCTGAGGCATTTCCATTGCCCAGCAATGAGCCTGACTTCAATGACAAAGTGCCTCTCAGCTTTCAATCAGAGATCTCTACTTTAAATCCACTCAGTGACGAATGTCNAGAGCAGGAATCTAACACTGTATCAGGTATTCCAACCAAAAGTGCCTCAGAGGACAACAGGACAGAAGATGTTTCGGAAAGCATGGATGATGCTTCTTGGAAAGGTTAATAAAAATTATTTTTTAATGCAATTGAAATAGTAAAAAAGTAAAATGCATTCTTCATAAATNTATGTAAAAAATTATTGTATTTTAATTATGGTCTGTGAAATATAATTAACATGTACAAAATTCTTATGTAATGCAGAAACTTCTCTAAGCGATGACTCTCTTCTATCACCAATGAGTGAGGATTCCCAGGCTGACAATGAAGATGCCTTTGTGTCTCCTAACAAACCCCGCACTACTGAGGACCTTTTTGCAGTGATTCACAGGTAAATGTCAAAGGCTTAGTTGGTTTCAAAAACAGGCAGACTAGGTATTTTTGTATAGTTGTGACCGAAGTAATACCATGTTAACACTGACAACCCAGGAATTTCATTGTTTTTGTACCCAGGTAGTTTGCTGGTGCTCTGAAATTCCCAGGTTGGTAACCCTGTTCACACTCATGAATCTACCTGGGAATTTCACAAGATACCCTGGTCAACACAGTTCACACTAAACCCGGGTTGACTTCACGTGACAATGTACAATACCCAGGCAGTGTGGATTTACACTACCATGGACTAAGAACTACCATGGACTGAGCAGGGTAAAACCCAGGCTTATCTACCATGGCCCAGGTTGTTAAGCCTGGCACTGCAACCTGGCAATTTGACTGAACTGCCCAGGTAGTTTATATATTTTTGTATGTGCTGGCCTAAGGTGTGTGCAAACATAATGCATACCTCCAAATTGTCTCGATTTCAGCTGGACAGTCCCAATATCGGATTACTGTGTATTACATTACATTACAGACATATGGAGTGTTGCCCACTGTGTTGTTTTAGTTATTGTTATTAATAAGATTTTTTGTTATTAGTAATAGTAGTCGTGGGGCTGGATCCTCAAATCATAATCTATTGCAGACAGATCCCTAAGCACTAGTATTACATGTGTGGTATGCTAGAGTCTGGAGGTGACAACATTTACAATATATAAGAAATATATTAGGCATCTGGAAATGGCTCATACTTAAATATGTGTGGCAAAAGTGAACATTTAAAAGCAGTGCTATGAAAACAAAGAAAATAATAGTAGTGAATGAAGATTTATATTTTTTTCATTAAATCAGTGGGAGAAGTGACTGTATGACATACCCGCATACACACCTACTTCAAGCACTGATGTGTGGGGTATATTAGTGTCTGAAAATGTGTGCCATCTCCACATATCTTTTATATGCTTTATGTAAAACATGTGGGGTAGAAACCTGGAGATGGCACAGTAGGCTGCATATATATATAAATAGGCAGAACTATTACTTGTATTCAATTCTAAAAGTCATTTTTGATATGTATGTTTTANTACAGGTCTAAAAGGAAAGTTTTGGGAAGGAAAGATTCCGGAGAGACCTCTGTAAAAAGCAAAGCAAGAGCATTATCTGGACCACCACAACCACCACCAAGCACGCCAGCAAGTTCACAGAGGTCTGCTGGTCTTATCTACAGGAATGCCAAAAAGTCAAATACATCAAATGAGGAATTTAAGTTACTTCTTCTGAAAAAGGGCAGCAGGTCAGATTCCAGTTACCGCTTGTCAGCTACGGAAATACTTAAAAGCCCAGTAACTCCCAAATCACTTGGCGATTTGTCCCCAGACGTGTCTAGCTCTGAAGATCCTGCACAGTTGTCACCTGGTAGTGATGCATTTTCCCCATTATCACCTTGTTCTCCTCGGGTAATATCAGAAGGGTTTTCAACAAAGACCATGTCTGCTGCTTCTAGAGTTGGAAGGTCCCGAGTACCTCCTGCTGCAAGTAGTAGCCGTTATAGCGTAAGGTGTCGGCTCTACAATGCCCCAATGCAGGCTATATCTGAAGGAGAGACAGAAAACTCAGATGGCAGTCCTCATGATGACAGATCTTCACCATCAACGTAGTGCTATCAATTTGGTAAAACAAGCAGCAGCATGACTGTGACATAAACACAACTGAGGTACAAGTCCCAGTAAGAAAAGGAGGAAGTGATCTTCAAAAAAAATCAACACGTTTGCTGCAGGACTGTCTTACTAGTGTATGTGATGAAAGCATGCAAGCAGTTGGCTTGTATTGTCTTTCACTGAACTTTTCAGAAAATGTTCCCTGCCTCCGAAAATCAATATTAATTTATATATATAAAAAAACATAAAAACTGCAGGGTGCTCTAAATTTCAAGGACATAGAAAGGCACTGAAAAAGTATAACCGACTAAAGAAAATACGTTTTGTTAGAATTCTTGAAACATACATTTACCTAAGCAATTTTAAGTAGCTATTGTATATTGATCTAATAAATCCACTTTAAATGGGAACTTGGGAAGTAAAGGAGAAAAGATATTGCTATGGAGCAACTGCTCATATTGTAAGAAAAAAAAAACTAATATTGAAATATTACTTTGCTGAAGTGCTTCCCTGGGAACTACGCAGTCAAGATAAAAAAAGGAAATTGTTCTTACAGATAGGTATTTTTGTATATTAGGAATTAAAATAATAGAGAAAACTTTCAAAGTAATTAAAAGACTGTAAATAACATATTTTTTATAAAATTGTAAATAGGATTATTAAACTAAAAGTGGATATGCAGCCAATGAATAAAAAGGCATTAGAATTCCTGAAGAGTATGTTTAACGCTCCAAAAAAATTGTGTTGCAGCAAACAAGAGGTTATAAGCTAAGTTAGAGGGTTAATAGGTAAATGTATTCTATGAATACAAAAGTCCTCTTCTGCATCACAGTAATACTTGATCATGACCATCGTTAGATAATAATTAACAGCCTCAAATTTCTTTTTGTACATTTTTAACAGTTATATGTTTTTTTAAGGTGTTCCTATGTAAAATGAATTTGAAAGTACTGTAGCATTTATTCAACTTTTACAATTTACTGTTGAGTTGATCAGCAAGTCCAATCAAATCCCGAAGGGTAACCCTGACTCTTTGTGAAAGAGATTTGTAACCATGAACTACTTGTTGCCAATGAGCCNTCTTGAATATAAACTATGGCAAGTTTAACCAGCCATGTGTTTTTAATAATATTTAGTATGGGTATACAGTAAAGGCTTTTCCAAATTGTTTATAGACAAGCAACTTCTGACNTGAGGAATTTCTCTTTGTTTTCTTCTTTTCATACTAATCAAATGAGAGGTGCTTTTCTGAAGAGCCACCTACAGGTCTGAAAGAAATTCTCTTTGTTTAGTAAAAATATAGGAAGTGCCATTAACAAAAAGACAAAACTGTGACAGACTACAATAGAGCACAATAATGTAAATAAAAGAAATTCATTAATACAGCAAAGAGAAACAACATTTGAACGGTGCACTGACTAATGCTAAACATATGTTTGGATCACTTTGTTCCAATAAACATAAATGACTACTGTTGAAGCTGTAGTAAACAATGTTTAATGGAAAAAGAATCTGTTCTTCACGTAAGGGGATTTGACATGTGTTGACAGCATTGCTTAGGATTTATTAATGGCATGTGTTCAGACTACACATAGANATTTCAATGGGTGCTTCTACAATACGTTTAATCAGAAATTCTGTTTTTCTNACATAANCATGTCATTTCTAATGTCTGACATAAAGTCAGTAACGTATGTGTACAGTAAAACACTTGTGTAACCAATCAATATAGTAATAAGTCAAAAGCCACTCAAATATAAACCTACACTAAACAGTACTGATCTTGTAGAGATATATATATATATATATATATATATTTATTACACTCATAACTAAAACTTGTGATTCATATCTGTAAATTCAGTGGCAGTGTATTTCTGCATATAATCCAAGCACAATCATTGTGTTGCCATTCTAAAATAGGAAGGATAATGCTGAAATAACCATGCGTTCTTCTATTCATTGACAGAATTGCAGTACTGCTATATTTGTGAAAGAATAATAAGAACATTTAGTTTGCTTTAACAGTGGAATGAAATACAGTTTCAAATTCTTCCGACTGCCTATATGTGCGACATTTAAATTTCTGACTACGCCATTTTAGACCATATTTTCTTCATCTTTGTTTGTGTGGCCCAATCAGGATTGTTCATATGTAGCTTAAGACTGCCTATGAGACTATCATTGCATGGTGCATCACGGATTTGGCAGTCCAGACCACCCTTCATTGAACTTCCAGATGCAAAGCCCCCAAATTGACATTTATAGGGTAAATAAAGTTTATGTCCAAAAGTGCAGACTTTAATGAAAGGACAAAGAATGTTCAGACAGAAAAAAACAACAAATCCTTTATATAAAAAAACTGTTTGGTGAAATGTTGAGAAAGTGATTTGCACTATTGGTTGTAAGATGCAGATTTCATGTATGTGTCAAAAGAATAAGTCTAAGTAATGTTTTAACCACACGTAATAATAAGGTAACATGACAAAGAAAAAGTATGTTGAGAAGATGGTGCAGAGCAGAGATTGTTGTGGCTGAACTAGAATAACATCAATATTAACACAAAGTGTAGCAATGGAGTTCCAGCACGTGTAATTATAGTTTTACTGATCATAGGACAGTTGTATGATTTTGTATGTGTATTTAAAATGACAGACCCCCAGAGTAATAGGCAGNGAGCTGGGATCTTTACAGACCTCTGAATATGGGAATATGTTAATTAATATTAAAGAAATAAAAGAAGATGGACATCCCTTCACTAAATATATACCACAAACAATAAGAAATACCCTTAATAATAAATAAAACAAATCCTATATATATGGGTGGGCATTCACAATATCTGCTTATAAACCAGTATGCATATATAGGGATGCTTATTAACCAGTATGCATATATAGGGAAAAAAAAACTAATGTAAATGATTATACCAATATTAAGCAGCCTTTAACAGATTATCTAGGAAGTTCAGATTTATTTATATAATTCTTGTTCATCTGTNTTAAGAAAAACTGTAGTGAATTCAATTCTGATTTGTTTTAACTGTTGCTTAATAATGTTCAAAAACAAACATATTACTACAGAAATCTAGAGATAATATTGTATGTTAAGTACAAAATATAATGTAAGTGTGTAGAGATATATGTGCATAAGGGAAGGGGCTGCTGCAGTTGTTTACAATATAGTAGATGTCATCTAACTATGAAAGCTGCACCACAGTCAGTAATATGCAGTAAATCAGTGTCATGATTAGAACTAGGCACAATTACAACTCTATTACCTACCATTTCAGTAATTTTTTTCATATATATCAAATAAAATTGCAAATAACAATAATAACAATTTAAAAAGATCAAATTGATACTAATTTAGAGAATTAACTTTCATCATGACATTTGTACACACAAAAACTATGAGAAGTGCATGCTGCTAGGAGGAAAAAATCTTACTATAGCATCACTTGCTACTGGGGTTATCAATCAGTAAGATGACTCTGGTGCAAATCCGTTATGTAAATAGTCAAAACATGACCCATTCATCATTAATGTTATCTTCTTATTTAAAAGTGGTAATGCCCATGATGTGCAAAAGATTTATTATTAGGTTAGACTAGACCACAATGCTCAACTATTCTACTAAAATACACAGTACAAAAATAAATGACAATACTTGCACAAATTTATATAATAATGCCATATCTCTGATANACAATTATTATTAGATAAGTTATAATATTTGCAAAACATTCATACGGACTCACTGTTAATATAATAGAATAAGTACATTTATGTATTGTTAAATAATGCTAATANAAAGCAGTGCCCCCTATTTATCATTTAATGTCTTTGTAGTTAGTTGGTGTAAGGTATTTTTAATAAGCTAAATAGAATTAAAACATTTTAAATTACTGTTGAAAATGATGGAAAAGAAAATGATTTTATACAAGTAAAAGCAAAATATCAATTAAATAATAAAAATATATTAAGCTACCTATACACTGTTCTTTCCTCCTATCAGCATGAATCACCTTCACAAGTCTGACTGCCCAACTGAGGTTCAATTTTCATTAAGTGGTATGTTCCCCATCTAAGGAGANTCAGTGACTGTAGTGCTAAAAATCTTCTTCAAAACTGACCCTGCATGTATTATTTGTAAATAATATTATACAGTCTGATAGAGGGCAACTATGGAAATGTGCCAAGTGTAATATCATCATATGATCACTAGTTTTAAAACAAAATAAAGTATATTTTGTATACTTATATAAGTATAACTGCAGTTCATAATTGCCAAAAATGCCATTTCTTTTATTTTTAAAAATATGCCATAACTTACACAAAACTAATTAATGAAAGGTAGTAATTAAACAATACCATTGTATGTCAACATTTCATTACATAGAGACTTAGAAACCCTATGGGTTATGTTTTACATAAAGCATGTAGCAGAGTGATGTGAAATGTATTTCAGTTATTCCCCAATGATGCAGTGAGACATATCTATGTATGTGTATATATATATATATATATATATATATATATATATATATATATATATATATATATATATATATATATATATATATATATATATATAAAACTGCCATTTGTAGACATTGTACTGGAAAATGTTGTTTACACAGATGATTTTAAAAACAAATATATCAGTAATATAAATGCATTATTGAGGCCTACTTACCAGTCTTCTAAATTGAAGTTCTGTTTGCACTGACATAACCTATTTCATTTTTGTTTTTGTTATTTTAATACATTAATACTTATTGAGACATTGTGTTTAAAACTGAAAATTAAAATGACTAAAAAGTTAAAATATACTTTTGATTTTGCCAAATTTTATTTACTGGGTGCATTGCTGCAATATGGGTTTTATTTACTCCATTGCCGATAAATGAACTTTGTATTACAGTGTATTCATGAACCTCATGCCAGGACACGTAAGATCAACTTCTAATTTTGGGGAGTTAAGGAGGTCAAAGTGTTANGATTGCGGTACTAGTCCCAGTACTTGCTGGCGGAAGAGACAATGGTTAATGAACTTGCATCCATTTTGTATTTTTTTGTAATATCTGTAAATATAAACTTTTTAAATTTAAATTGTTGCAAACATGTTTTCTTTTGTAAAATGTTTTCAGAGTTTACATTAAATCTAAGCCTTTGTATATTTTAGAGCTGTGCAACACTTTAAGTCTTGTATTTATTTTTTAGTAAAATGGTGAGATTTTCATTTTGTGAACCCCTCGAAAAATGTGTCAGAAAAAGTTTGATTACATAGAAAGTGTGTATAGAAGCTGCAAATAAACGTGACTGCAATTAAAACACACTACATTTGTGTGGACTTTTCTTTCTTAAAAAAGGTTTTCTTTTGTAACACACAACACANCACACATTTTTTCACACAATAAAAGTGCAGAAGTTTCAAATAACCAAAGAGCAAATAAAAATGACTGTGTACAGACCATGAAGTCTCTTCAAGAAGGAGACTGTGCAAAGATACAAAGAAAAACAGTACTTAGCAAAGCCACTGAATCAGATAGATCACAGACAAAGACAGTACTGGCATTTACTTTTATAGACCCCTTGTACCCTTCACTGTTATATATGAACAGCAGGGTTGTTAGGCTAGGATTTTCACAAGCAGCAATAATCCTGCATTGTATGTAGTTTCTTTTACGTAAATTTCTAATAGAACACCATATTTCATCTTTATGTCTACAGATATAAGAGGATGCTGTTGGCCAAATTATTCCTCCTCAACCTTAATAGCTTTTATGTTGAATAAACAGACCTAGTTCCCAACATNAAATGAATTGCATCCAAATTGCAATAACAACACATACATCATATAGTAGGCTACACCACTAATCACACAATCTTGCTCTCAATGGGCTAGATTCAGATCTTTAGGCAATAATNACTTACTCAAGAATGGACAAAACCATGTTGAATTTAAGGGGAGTTAAAATTCATTAGTTGCAAACAGTATTAGAGTTGAGAGAAGATGTTTCCTAACAGTGTAACAGTAACGCTGGTCATTGTCTTTGCGCAAAATGCAAAAAAATAAATAAAAATNGCTACAGCTATCCACCAACCAGAGTGCATAGGCAGACATTACATATCGTCAATAGAAATCGTCACTTACTGAATACTATACATCACCAATCACTGACGATTTCACATCACTGACGAATGCTGACGATATCAAATCTCTGCAGAAATCGTCAGTTAGTGAATTCNNCCCTGGTGTGTGTGTATTTTTTGCTTAAAAGCATGTCTGAGATCTCAGCTGAGCGTGGGTGGGGTCTTGCACTTAGCTCGAAAATACATGGTATATGCAGGGCCAGTGCTCCAGGTGCACCTAGCTACCAAGGAGGGCGGTGGGGTGTTTGTTTGCCTTGTTTGTTTGTTTTTTAAATAATTTTCACATTTTTATTTTTTTTAACATTTTTTTTTTCTGCCACTCTGCTGCCAGTATAAATATAAAAAAGGGTCACCCCAAGGGTATTTTTTCATGTCACCCACATAGCGAAATTGTCTGGGGAGAACACTGCTTCCCCCAAAAAAAACCCTTAATGTTGCTGTATTATATGTGGGTTANATTAAGTGACGCACAATATACATTATATAGTCCCATCCCTGGACACAAATCTATCCTATAATATATATAAATCCTGCGTTCGCCCCTGGGTATGTGTAAAGAATTGACTCTAAAGCTTCTGAGGACCCATTTAGATGTTTCTAAGAAATGGAAATTTCTATGGACTTTTTATGTCATGACGTATAGAAGATGACTGATCTATAGAAATCAGTTCCATGCTCCTAAAGAATCATAATGTAGAAAATAGAATCTATATAAATGTGTTTTACATCATTATTAATATTATTGTTATTTAATACTCTACCATTTTGCAGCCTGAATTTATAAATGCAATGTAGTGTGAGCCCAATATGGCGATTGCCGCCTCTGTCTCCCAGCCCGTCAGTGTATCCCTTGCAGTTGATGGATACACCCACACGGTGGTGCTTTCCTGACACAGCTTCACTCCTGAAGGTGGCGTTAGCAGTACAACGGAAGGCTATGTGCATCCGCATGCCTTCCATGCGTCTTACCGCATGACGCATGACACATTCACGTACACCAACCAAAATGAACCAATCAGAGGGTTTGTTTCTATATCCCCCCTCCCCCCNCATGGTTGCTGTCGAAGAGATCGGCCAATCAGAAGCCATCTAAAGAACGTCGCTGAGCTTCCCTGCCTGTCGTTTAAAAGAACTCAGCTAGGTGAACGGTTGTGACTAGTTCCCCTTCACCATAAGGACCTGGGGGGGGGAATTCACTAAATGACGATTTCTGCTGAGAAATGATATCGTCAGCATTCGTCAGGGATATGAAATCGTCAGTGAATGGTGATGTATAGTATTCAGTAAGTTTGCTAAAACAATGAGTATGAAACAAGCAAACTTCCTACTATGCTGGAGCCTGAATGAATGTGTATTACTGGGATTTTAGAC
>JABWIB010009359.1:5015-18445 GCA_016617825.1 Platyplectrum ornatum | reverse complement strand
GTGAACTTTAATGGTTTGTAATTTTATGCCGCCTGACTTAGGTTGGATATTCTTGCTGCATTTTTAAACTGGACAAAACACACAGTCAGCCATGGACCCATTATGTAAATTACATTCTTTTTCTATTGTATTTCAATGGATGATTTTTAAATGTCAGATTCCCATATAAATGGAAAAAATTGGTAATCAGAAAGTGCACAACATTTAATCATATGTGACAGATTGGTTATGAAATATTAGTTTAGAAATAATAATTTTTTATTTTTTTTTTGTACCTCACATTTTATATTCTTTTAGGTAGGGCCAGTGTTTGGACAGAAACGGATCTCTAAATATTTAGATAAATGTATGCATTGTATCTTAGATTAGTTTTTTTTCTGTAAACGGTCAGTATTGTTACTTTGTATGTTACAAAAGCTTTTTGGTCTGTGACGTCATATGGACTGTTTCTGTAGAATTATCTACCTTATAGGAATTGTTTGTAATATCAGATGAATACACATGTACTGTACTAGAATTACTCTTATTTTACAGTTAGAAACATGCTAGATAACTAGGGTCAGTATTCGTTAGCTGGTATAGGCTGCTTATATTTAAGGGGTTCTAGTATATCTCCTATATGACTCCTCAAACACATCCAGATTTTAATATGTTTTAATCTAGAAATATGTGCTGCATACAGAACTCTTCCTCTGCAGAATAAAAGTTACAGCATTGTGATCCTAAGTTCTGTACACAGCAGGTATGGTCTGGACCATACCTGAACTCTTATGCACCCACTCCATGTAAAACAGCTTGGTGTGGAAAGAATGGATTGTGTGTAAGGGCTTAGCAAAGCCTTTGCTGTATGACTTAATGACCTGCCCAACCCACTATGCATAAACACTGGACAAATNACAGTTTGTCACACCCCACCATAATAAAGAGGTAGTGCATTCTCATATATAAGTGCCATGTGTGCACAAGCATGTGGAAGTCTATATCCTGTCTATGTACCGTTCTAAATGGCTACATCTAGATTCTGGATTCAACTACTACATACATAGGTTTACAGTCCTATTGGTAAATTAGAATTTTTATACTGTCCTCAATGGTCACTGAGGCCATGATAGTTCCTTATCAAAATAATCTCCTATGGCATCTATGAATTATGCTAACTTTATTCTGTTACACAGTAATTCCTAGCTTTTAAATTATTTTATGGTGCACTCATACCTGTTTGTGTCATAATTGAATGTGAGTTTCCAGTAACTATTTTTTTCAAAGTCGAGTATAATACACAGGTGCTATATGGATATTAGAAGACTGTCTATGTATGTCAACCATGCCATGTGTGCATGAGCTTTGTGCAACCATGCCTAGGCCGTCATGCCTGTTCTGTTTGCTTTTAAAGGATGCATTTTCTGCATTTTTATTTAATGAAACAGTTTACATATTACCCTGGCTTTTGTGTACAAAAAAATTACCAATTTATGTACACCATTGTGAAAATAGCTCTGTAGAATTGTTTGGTTTTCTTTTTATAACCTTAAAGCATTCTTTGTATGATTTCAGCAATATGTTTTTATTTTGTTATTCAAGGGTAACTGAAAAAATGACAGCACAGTTATACTAATAAACATGCTTCCCCATTGGAGTCACTGTAAACACTGGAGTGGAAGAGAAGGACCTCTGGCATTTAAATTTAAAAATAATACATTATTGTGTGTTTACCTATCTTTTTATGTGACACCATACTGTAGCTTTCTATTGACTAGACTATTGAAACCAAAAATCTAAAAGGGGATTGAGAGACAGGTTTATAACTCCAACCCAACACCAATTGGCACACGGTGGAAGTACACTGGAAAAGTGTATAAATATAATGGAAACATTTTTAATCTAAGCTCAAAGATACCCTTTACTTGATTCATTGGGAAAACCTTCCAAAGCTGTCTGTAAGTGATGGAGTGCTTTAACCCCATGCATAGTACTAGTACAAATATAGTATCTTTCTGACACATAGGTATCAAACCTGTAGAATCTAGTGTGCACCTAGGAAGTCGCCACCAAATGAGTGTAATGAGCATAAAAACCTGCTAGATAATTGTCATACTCCCAGGAATTAATGGATTAGGGGCTGNTCATCCTCTCCTGGTTGGTTCATTTAGGGTGAATTAAGTCACCCTATATGAAACATGCCTCTGTTGCTCAAGAACAAATTGTTCACAAGGCCTTGACAGAGTGTATAAAANAAATAAACTGCTTCTCTCCCATGATGGATGTGAGGCTGTACAATTATTGTGCACAATAAAACAACCCCCCCACCAAACCCACCAGTTCCTCTTATAAATGTAAAGAGGAAGAGAAGTCTAGTTAGGGAAGGTGTTTTTTTTTATTTATTTTAAGTTCCAGAGCTCCATCCCTCTCTATACATTTTTTGTGCAAATTCATGTTGTGAATTATCTATAATTTGTATTTATTTTTTTTTTTAACTTTTGAACCACTGAAAAGTTGTTTTACATTGGAAATATTAAAAGCTTTTTAAATGATACAGTAACTGCCTACAATTTCACCATCAAGCCTTTTATTACATTACCCTGTAAATGTAAAAGCATATTGTGACAAATAAAAATTGTCCTTTTATTTATTTTTGNCTTCCTTAGTTTCTTACTTTAATACTTTGCTATCAATAACAAAATGACTTTTCGATGGCAGTAGACTGCATTCCATTTCAACAAATTTATCATCTTATGTTTTCAACATGCATTATTTAAGTTGATTAAACTTGCATGTTCTATTCTCCTAGCTACACGATCTTGTGCTCAGATTTCAGTCATTTACTTTGCTTCCAGCTAACTGATATTCTTATTCCTTATTTTACACATTTTCCAAAGGAAGTAAAGCACCTGATAGAATGCGCAAGTAATCGCTCTATAATGCTTTGCAATTTAGTTTTAAAACTATACGTAAAACTACTAGCAAAGAACCTTCTAAGATTGTTTTGTGCATATTGGTGATGAATACTTTCTCAGACCCTGAAAATTTCTAACGGGGTCAGACACGAGTGTTCTCTGCACTTAACTGTGTTCTTCCTCTGCAGAAAAGAGTTGGATAAATCAAGTATACCCGAACATCAAGTGAATATCGCTGAGGAATTTACCCAGTTCTGTCTGCTTTCATACTTTTATGTAAATCTCCGTAAGTCAGTCATGATGGAAGATGGCCATGGCTGATATGGAACAGTTCCAGTTCACCTGACCCATATTATATATAGGGTTCAGCATCATTACAGACAGCACCCAGTTCAATTTCCCCCTCTCCTAATAGCCTTTAAAAAAAAAAAAAAAAAAAAACTTTCAAAAAAAAAAAAAAAAAAAAAAATAAAAAAAAAATAATAAAAATAATAATAAAAAAATAATAAAAAAAAAAAAAAAAAAAGACCTTGTTTACAGAGATTACAACCATGACACTGACACAGCAACCCTCTGTGGCTCATCCCACTATCACAGTAACAGACATATGGATGAGTTCCCATATCAAAAGCACACTGCCCTGCCACTCTTAGCTTACCTCATCCATAAAAAAAAGAGTCGACAGAAGAGCAGATACATTGTGTAGGTGACCATATACCACTGGGAGAGACTTTTTCACTGGGTTTCAATGACATTCAGAATGGAGGAACCCAGGTGGGTGGCTCTAAATATCATTTGGGTGATAACAGCCATGCAAGTTACAACAAGACATACAAAACTGGTCATGAGCTATGTCAGAATAGCTAAATACTCAAGAGAAACTGAGGAAGCTAATTCTTCCATGTATATAAAGTCGTTTAGGTCAGTTGTTCTCAAACATGGTCTACAAGTTCTTCTAACAGTGCATTTTCTCCTGGTCTTCTTGCTTGGGTGATTAGTGACTGACAAATGTGAGACGATTCACTGCAGGTGGTATCATTGGTATCACTGTGATTGTGAGGAGACCTGGAAAACATGCACTGTTAGCGGACTTGTGGACCTTTTTTTGAGAACCACTGGCCTATGTCAGGGGTAGGCAACCTATGGCTCTCCAGGTGTTGTCAAACTCCTAGTCCTAGCATGCATTGCCNTCCCCTGCACTAGAGGATNACATAACCCCAATATATCCCCTCTTTGTAGAACTGGAAGTGCCAGCATGCTATAACTGGCAAAGCATGCTGGGACTTTTGACAACACATGGAGAGCCACAGGTTGCCTACCCCGTGTCTAGGCGATCAACCAATTTCATAAAAATTGGAAGATGGGTAGAATGCCACTTAGTGGGGATTACTGCTTTTGTTGCATTAACAAGATGGCGAATGGGGGACTTTTTAAATCTAAATGCAGAGGCTTGTGACCAGATCTGTAGGAATCTCATATGAAAAAATGAAGTGGGGAAACTTCAAGTAAATGTCATATTACAAACAGCATTTAAATATAATAATAATTATTTTGTGAACATTTTGCCATTTGTAATAAGACTATTTATCTTTCCTTCATTCGTTTTGTATGTATTTTAATATAGGTAGTTCTAGAGTAAAGTTGAAGCCTACATATTTCTTTAATTAGGTAGAGATNAAAATCTATTTGAATTATCTCTCAAGATGACGTACATTTACGCATATTTCTCATAGCAGAAGATCTTAAATCAAATTACTGTCTTGCTAATGGCATAATTATTCATACGATTAGAACAATAGAAGTGTGTCAGAACTTCTTGCGTCCTGATGGAATAGGTGGTAATATGGGTTTGGTGTTGGAGCCCGGGCGGCTTGTCTGGGAAGAGATGCGGGATGATGATGATGATGAAGATGATTTGGACTTGGACAGTCTAATATCAGAGCGAGTAGATGAAGGCAGCCGAGGTGTCTCAGGAGTGTTCTCAACAGTCCCGCCTGTAAAGTACAGAGAAGGTGGGAGATGTTAGAAATGCCTCTCCTTATACTTACCCTATACAACTAGTGGTGTTTCTTTGTCCATAAATATATATAGAAGGTTCAAATAGGGAATAGTGGAGACATAGATGTTACCAACCTAGTAATATATCTTGCTCTTGCCCAATCCCAGACAGATCCAGAGGCTCGATCTTGTCTTCTGGAGGGGAGTGAATGTTAATGACTGGAGTTGCCTGAGAGGAAGATCTTCTGGCAGAAAAGGCACCAGCAGAAGTGAGCAAGGACAGTCCAGAACTCGGCCTGGAATCTCTAGAACTGCAATTAAATGACATTTATTNTTTATATACATTTCATTTGCTAAGACAAAAGGAAACATTTTCTCTGGGTTATCATTATTACCCTCAAGTTCTGCTACAAACTCTGCTGTGTGACTGGATCATACAAAGTATTAAGCACTTTTTCCATACAAAATGGTGTGATATACAGAACTCTCCCCTATTTATTAAACCCCAATACCCAATAGATTGGGCGTTTCAGGGGACTTGTAAGCTTACAATCTGTTTGTTACCATCCAGTCCTACTTTATAATGAATTTTTCAAAGTAAAAAAGGTGCTTCATAATGTACTGGCACTATATAAAACATGTTAATGAATGATAATTAACATATTATTATTATGTTTAAGGATATAATGGATATAGATATTAGAAACACCACACATATGAAGATCAGTCATTAGGAAAATAATAGATATTTAGTTTGAGTTGAATAATGCTGTATAAGCTGTACCTGGTTTCTGGGCTTGCTGGTGGCAGGCTACGATCTGCAGTAATATTACTCCCACTTGGCTGCATAGATGAACATGATGCAGGNTCTAGAAGGCGTCTGTGGGTTCCCAAAGTTGCTGGAGCAGTTACAGGTCCTCTGAAAATGTAATAGCTGTGAGTACACTAGAACCAATCTTCATGTAATATAAACATTCCCAGTACAAACAACTAGTATTTGTATATGCAGTCATTTCTAAGAAGGCTGTATCTGTAATACTACATCCAATTTTCATACNCATACTGTATAACGTGTTACAACCATCTCTTGTATTATCCAAGGTCAATCTATCC
Source organism: Platyplectrum ornatum (assembly GCA_016617825.1). Taxonomy (NCBI): domain Eukaryota; kingdom Metazoa; phylum Chordata; class Amphibia; order Anura; family Limnodynastidae; genus Platyplectrum; species Platyplectrum ornatum. The sequence goes on along the minus strand of JABWIB010009359.1, from coordinate 12,440 downwards.
AAGGACGCACTACTTTCTCCAACCTCTTACCCACTGAAATGACATTTTCATTATTTCATTTGTGTTTGATANATGTTTTATATTCAGTTTGTATGTGTTTGATGTACTGTTCACTGATATGTTTAACTCCTTNATCCCAGGTACAAGCAGCATTGAACTGAACAGCAGTGCTCTTTCCAGACCCCTGGGCTGCATGCTTCAAAGAATTGTGTTAAAAGACTAATTCAAACACAATGGGTTGTATGCAGTCCCATCAATATATATAATTGATACAAAGCGTGTTGATTTCCATCTATTACTGTAGCCAGTGAGGGTGTTAAGCATTAGACATCCCTATGGCTACCACCTCTTTGTGGCTTTGTGCTCTGAAAAACACAATTGAATTCCTGCCAATATATTTACCCCATTGACAGATTTCTAAAACAAATATTGTACAATTTGTTTTCCTGGTTCTCTCCACCTATTAGGATAGTATAATTAATATCAGTGCAGCTGTTAATGTGGTCTTTTGCTATAGACCGCCAGATTAAATGAAAATGTGAAATAAGGAAGGCATAATAAAATTTCACCAGTCTACCAAATATACTGTATAAGTAANCTATCATAGCTGACTCCAACTAGTAAGGAATACAAATAGAAAATCTGTATATNCATCAAGTTGCTCTATTTCCACTCCTATGGTTGAATAAGAGGCTTATTAAATGTAAGTCAATTTGCCTTGAATAAAAAAAGATTGCCAGAAAGGCAATGTACACAAATGTTCCAATGCAGATGTGCTTTGATCTGAAACTTGCACCTTTTTGTGATTCTAGAGCAAGGGCAGGAACATGGTACAGGGAAATGCACACAAGACATTTTGCATTGCCTGTTATTGATGATATGGCATGAATGGCTGCAAGATGCATTTTGACAGGTATACATGTTTATAAATAGGAAATGTGTTATTTTTGTATATGAATATTGGGCATTTCTCCCGGCCTTCTGGGCGAGTTGGCATAGCTTTCGGGAGCTGGGCTGAGGCAGTGATTTTATGTAATTGAAGCCCCACCCATCCATAGTACATGTATAGTCTTGCCATTCAGAGGGCAGGACACATGCTTTATAAAGTGTATGAGTTTTAATAAGATTTTTACCCTACCTCTGAAACAGCTGTGTATAAGTTCCCAGGGTCTTTCCTGCTAAAGCTTGACGTGCTGCTTTTTGACGTCTCTGTACTGAGGCCTCCGCCTGAGAAAAGGATTACCATTTTATTGATTATTTTTTCATATGTTCATATATTATAAAAATAAATAAATAAAAATTAAACAAGACAATAAGTTCTTACCACTGGGTTCTTCTGAGAGGACACTTTTGCAGACACAGTAGCTGAAAAGTTTCTGGCAGCAGAATCCTGAAATTCATTGTTGGTGTTGTTTTGGGAGGCTTTACAAACTCCATTTGGAGATCTAGTAACTAGCTTTCCAGAATCTAGATCATATAAAATGTTTAAAATANCACATGCTTTATAAAGTGTATGAGTTTTAATAAGATTTTTACCCTACCTCTGAAACAGCTGTGTATAAGTCCCCAGGGTCTTTCCTGCTAAAGCTTGACGTGCTGCTTTTTGACGTCTCTGTACTGAGGCCTCCGCCTGAGAAAAGGATTACCATTTTATTGATTATTTTTTCATATGTTCATATATTATAAAAATAAATAAATAAAAATTAAACAAGACAATAAGTTCTTACCACTGGGTTCTTCTGAGAGGACACTTTTGCAGACACAGTAGCTGAAAAGTTTCTGGCAGCAGAATCCTGAAATTCATTGTTGGTGTTGTTTTGGGAGGCTTTACAAACTCCATTTGGAGATCTAGTAACTAGCTTTCCAGAATCTAGATCATATAAAATGTTTAAAATAAAAAAATATAAAAATGCAGAAATCATAAAAGGAAGTTTTGATGGTAAAAGTTATCTTGTGCAGCAGCTTCATTTTTTTAAGCAGTTGGTTTACTTACATTTTTACTTTAAATGTTTACTTTACATTTTTGACTAGGATGATTGAACTATACAATATATATGTACATAATATTTTCATTAATGTCCCTTATTTTGGCCCATGGAATACATGGCATTTTATAGTTTATTGTAGAGGGCACTTACCAGCTCCAGATTTCGATCTGTTCTCATTAACAAGAACTGACTCAGTCAGGCCAAGGTACTCTTTAACAAGTGATCTTAGCTTGTTATAGGCTTCATCTAAATCATCTATATGAAGAAAGCAAACACAAGTGTCATTAAATCCTTTTTTATACCATCATGGGGTAACAGTACTGTTGCACATCCACTGTTGCGTGGATCTCGTATTACTGTTATGTTAATCTTGTGGTGTGAGAAGCTCTGGAGGATATGGGCATGTATACAGGGGTATGTTCTATACAGTATTACACAACTTACTGGCTCCTAGTGCTCATATTTACTTGCATACCATATTGATGTAAAAATTTTTTAGATGATTCCAGCAACATATGAAAAAGACTTAATGGTGTGGACACATTTGTACATACAAACACAATAACTTTACACTGGACTAAGGACAGAATTCAGACCTTCGCACAGAGACATGGGACAACAGGACCATATAACTTCCAATATGCTTACACTTGGTGACAGATCTGGACTCTGGATGATTAATCCCTCCAAATCCCCACATTACCTGTACGTTATAATTACTAATCCCCCCTCAATATATATCTACACTTTTACCAAATGGAATTGTTTTAGCCTTGATATTATTATGTTCCAATTTGGTGTCCTGCATCTCTTAAGGTTGTAAAAACATGCTATGTACTGTTAATAATGGGATATTCTGCTATGTTATTATTCACTTCTATAATACTTTAAATAAAGAGATTAACAAAAAATAATAAACCCCTCTCTATTCTAAGCATAATCCGCCCTTTTGTCTAAGGGAGTCTACTCCACTCATATACAAGGGACTTCTGATAGCAGATCCCTACCTTCAAATTTCATTGCCCCATGGATAAAGGAATGCACGTAATGCTTAATCAAAGCCTTTACTGTACAACCGACATACTTTCCACAGTCCCACCACCCGTCAGAAAGCATTCCATTATTGAAGTCTGTATCAGTGGGATCCAAATCTATAATATGCTATGCTTAGAGTGTGCATGAACGCTCACAAAATGTGGTTGTTTTCCACTCACTGCGAGCAGAATATGGATCTAATCCTAAGGGCCTAACACGTCTGGATCAAATGAATTGGCTTTCCAATTGTGATACTTACACTCTCTAGACAGGATCCAGAACTCTGTGCATGGAAGTCTACGCTTTGGAGCAGGAGAGGGGAGTAAACACCCCTCTCCCTCTCATCANGAGTAAAGAGTTCTAAAAAATTATGTCTCAAGGAGCTACTTTAAGTTTCCAGTGTGGACCTGCTTCAATAGCAAAATCACCATCCCCTCACATGATTTCCATGGCCTACAGTCAGGATGATTATAAAATAGTAACATCTGGTGCTACTTGCATAAATCACCTAANTGGTTCTTTATCACTAGATTGTTAATTACCTGTGTTAATAACAGCATCAAAAAAGCCAGGGGATTCCTGTTGTATCNTTATGTACATATCCACGCGAGACACTGCCACATCTATCTCTGGTCTTGTGAACAAACCCTTCCTTCTCAGCCACCCTTCATATTTTTCCTTGTCCATTGGCAAAAGCAAAATGTAACGTGGCTGAAAATAGGAATTTTTCAAACTTCTTACACCCTAAAACAAAACAAAAAAAATCTTTACACACACCCAAAGCTGTACAGTAATAATGAGGGGAACTCTTCAGGCCATATGCAGTACTTATGTCTAGTAGTACCTCTATTTCCATGTGAGTGCAGCAAGCTAGGCCTTCTCCAGCAACAGACTCCACAGCCTCTCTGCTCAGACCATAATAGTGACCACTGTATTTCATAGTCAAGAGAAACTGCCCCTGTGACAAGANAGATGGAATCATACGCAATATAGCAGTCAAATGTAATAACCTGGTGGGAAATGAGGAATCTAAATATTGAGGTATATATAATATTCTTGTTCCTAATACTAGTTTACTGTGGGAGCCTGACCACTCCACAAGGCCGCTGCACAATTTTAAACAGAATGCTATCTTACTACCGATACCCTGTGTACACATAACGCAACAAGATTAGGGAATCAATCACCTACTTGAGCAGGTGAGCTGAACCCAATATAGCTATAATGTAAACTAAACCTCCTCTATATATATGTGCTGACACATAGTGTTATATAATNTATCGAGCGGCAGACTCATTCTGTTATATATACAGATTAGTCTTTATGTCCTCGGCTGCACCTTGTACATATATAAACTGTACACTTGCACACATATATTTGAAAAGCAGTGCAGCCTGCCTTTTCTTGTTAATATATATGTATAAAAGTATTATCAGTCACTGCTTTAATCCAAAAAGGGTTTTCTCATGAAAGTTCTGAANGATTGCTAATATTGAAAACAGTATCTATAGACACAAAACCGATGGACTTAACACACAGCATTTATATTTCTATATCTTCAGCCCCAGTTCTAACACCCTATGGGCTGGATCTAGACTTCTACACATTCCACCCATTCAGGCTTATCAGAAATGACTTTTTCAAAACACAGACCAAGTTCAGTTTGCAAGTGGTTGACCCTTTTAGTTAATTTGCAGCAGGTCTGTCATCAGAAATGAGTGGGCCATGCCGCAGATGAATCTCTGGGAATCCACATCTGGCCCTTTGATTTTAAACATTGACATAAAAAATGTAGATGATGCCAAATGGATTTTAGATAACATAAGANAGTATGTAATAAGAACTGAGAGACACAATCTGATTGGTTGCTATGGGCAATATAACTTTTTCTTTTCCACAGCTTATATATATATATGTTCAGGACAACTTCTCTTACAGTGCAGGTCATATCCTCAAATGTCTCTGNTGTGACAAAGTGGTAATCAAACCGCTTCTCTTCTCCAAAATATGGATTTCTAGTTGTATGACAAGGGCTGAAATGGAAAATATAACACTATTATTTTCATGATAAAAGAGCAGTGGNTCCCAAAGTTTCTCATTCAAGGGCACCATTATGGTCAACATTTCTGAACATTTCTAAGTTTTTGAGTCAAAATCGTGTAATAATTTACACNAACTTATTTAGGTAAAGACAGAAATACTTCAAGTTGTTATCAAATCTTGTGTATGTCCTATACAAGATGTAAAATTGCGCTTCTAAGTAACACTAGCAATAAGCCGCCACGTTGGAAAAATCATTCAGCGACACCCCAATGAGAGCATCATGGCACCTCAGGGAGGCACGACACACAGGGAACCACCGCACTAGACAGTAAAATAAAATATAGAGAAGTTAGGGTAGTAACACACCTAATGAACACTAAAATAAGGGCAGTACAACACAGGGGTGCCTTCGTTTTACATAGTTAAAGATGTACTACATGTTAGTCTCAAATTACAGTGTGTGAAGGATGTGATTTGATGAAGNTTAATTATTATTAAGTAACTGTAATCTCCTTGTTGCAGCTATGTGAAATACACCACTGGAGCTACCAAACTGTGCTTATCAAACTTATCAAATAATTAGGATCTAGTGTCNTCGCTAAGCATTGAGGTATTTTATGTAGTCAAGGAGCTTAAAACCCTACAGTGTACAGTGAATTCCCCCCTTATAGGATGTCTAATTAGGTAAGGGAAGGGGGGGGAGAATAAATGAAAACTGGCTAAAGGACATCAAACATAAAAAACAAAGGCTTCCAGATGAGTATATTGTGCAATGGTAACTGGTAACCAATGCACATAATTCATGGTAGTAGGGGGTGGGGGGGGTTAGGAAGAAACCATAAATCTGTGAAACTGGGAAAATATGAAAGTGAGGGAGACTTGACAGCAAATACAGCTGGCTGCCTATGACCCTGACCACTGCCACCAGTGAGAATCATGGAGTGCCTGATTCCCAGCTTGCTGCAGACCCTGACACTTGTACACACAGACAAAAAAATATCCTGAGGAGCGTCTGATGTAATGACCACATCAAATCTTAATAGAAATTCCTCAGTGGATGTATANAATANATAAATAAATGTACAAATTTATGTATAAATAAATATACAAACAACAAACAATATGGAAGCGCTGACCTAATATCAATAAGATCATATAATTAATATTTTATAAAAAGTAAAAAACACATGCCCAGATAAACCCCTGCAATATTAGTAAAAGTCAATGCTTATTTATTCATTAGGAAAACCCAAAACAAATATCAAAATATAAAATACACCCTTTATGGTACCAGGAAATCATACAATAATAGAATGTTATTGCTGGTCATAGGTCTATTTTCAGCAGTGATTTTTATAGTGGAATATATGTCTATTAGTGTTTTAATTTACTGGAGCAGTTTCTAGTGCTGTTTTATGGGTTTATCGTATGCCAGTTCATTCATGTTGTGCATTCATGCTGTTTGTGAATAGCAGTTTTTGTCAATATCAAATTGAAAAGGCTAGATAACTTTTTACCTTCATTTCCATCTGAATAGGATTTTGTCCACTTTGCATTCTGTGCATGCAAAAATGGGCCTGGTAGTGATCACAAATGACCATGATATTGGTATTATAATGTACAGTACAGGCCTGTCCTAGCTCTGCCCACTAATNCACACTTTGGAACTGCCACCATTTTAGATTCCACACATTTGATTGGCTACACTGATAACCACTTCCCTTTTTACCGATTGACATCCAATAGCCAGGATTTACTTTAGGTAACAGATCTGTGATTTGNGCGGCTACATTCTACATGTACGTATAAGAAGAGTGAATACAAATATTGAGTGAGTAACTTTTGCTTCTTCTAACGACACATTATGTAATATGGCGTGTCAGTGATTATGTGTTCCCTGTAACTTGTTAGTTTATCTTTATGGTTGTTTCTCAGTATACTGAAACTAGTTGACATGCAAGGACTTCATTTTTTATTCTAATGACTTATATCTGAGTAACTTTTCATGCAACATACTAAGCCCAGAGATAAAGAACAGAAGCATAGGAAATAAAAATTGTATATTAACATATTTTTATTTTAAAACTAATGTATAACAGATTTTCCACAACAGACATTCCTGACATTCATGCACAAGATGGTTCCTAGTAGGGATGCATNCATTCTATAATTCTGCAAAGATTTAGTGCTACAATGCGTTTAATCTCCTGCGTGGACACATCTGTGAGAATATGGCAGCTGGAGAAATGTAAATTCCACTCTGCAGAACAAATGGGCAATATAAAGGCAACAGGTGTGTTTTCAGTGAGCTGCCCTCTGTCTACAATTCATTCATTCATTTATTTATTGCTGACTAACT